>AYEL01078642.1:0-29831 GCA_000484575.1 Olivierus martensii
TTTTCCAAGTTAATAAAACATTCGTTTCTATTGGTTGATTGCTTACTTTGCATCTTGCAGCTCGAATTGTTCACGCAAGCTGATGGTCAAAGTTCAACTTTTTCATCTCCTTACACGTAGCCAGGCACGTTAACTTGAATAGCCGCATGGGAAAAGCTAGTCCAAGACACACTGTACTCACATAACCACGCGAAGTTGCTTTCTTAAGGCTGTGACACACTGATCGCGACGCGAAGCGAAGCATAAGAAAGCAACTTCACTCGGTTGCGCACGTACATTGTGTCTTGTTCTAGCCTTTCCTGTGCGGCTGCTCGAGTTAACGCGCGAAAGAAGATGAAAAAGTTGAACTTTGACCAATCAGCACATGCAAACAATACCATGCGGCAAGACGCTAAGGAAGCAATCAACCAATAGAAATGAATGTTTTATTTACTTGGAAAATGGCGAAATTTCAACTGTGTGGTTGGGATTCAGATATAGAATTTGTTTTAAAAGAACAAAAAAGACAATATCTATATCACATGAGATTAAAAGAATACTGAAAATATAAGATTATTTCTAATTACAATCAGCCACACTCCGCAAACAACCACTATCAGCAAATCCATGAAACATGGGAGGTAACTCGACTGCAACGTAGACGGGTTGCGGCACAGTGCAACGCAAAGCGAAGGATGAAAATTTTTCTGTCATCTTTGCTTCGCTACGCGTCGAGTTCAGTGTGTCACAGCCTTTATACCTGTATAATTTAAAATTTGTATTCGAAATAATGTCATATATATATTGATTTCAGTTACATATAAAGCACCACAAGTGAATAAGGAATGGTTCCATGATCTTAACTATCCGCAACTGGGAAGATTTTATTGATCACGAAATGAGACATTTTCTATGAAATATTTATTATTTTAATAACTATCCGACCATACGCCATGAATTATTTAATTACACTTTGTTTGTAAATGGGCAATGCATATCACATATTATTGACGTAATCATATTAACTGCAAAATTATCACTATTTTTTAAATGTGTTTTGTGACTCTTTTATTATTTCTAGGGATTCTGCTTTGGATAGTTCATATAGGGCATTTACTTTGGCATATTCCCATTTTATCTTGATAGTAGTAAGAGTTATTAGTATTAAAGTAGATAGTTTGAGCATATCTCAGAATAATACTGAACTGCCATCATACTAAAAGAAACAGAATTCATGTTCAATTTATACAGAATGTAGATCATAAAATGCATATGAAATTATCATCAATTTCTATAATAATCTAAGCTAGGGTTTACACAAAAACAGACTTTTGAAAAAGACCAGTCTTCGAAATCCAGAATTTCAAAAAATCTGGTTAAACCAGTTTTCGAATTTAAAAAAAATATATATAATTAAAATAGTAAAAAATATTTATATTTATTCTAAAATTTTCCAATTTATTTATGCATTTATGAAACTACAGAAAATATAACAAAATATACAGCAACATACCAAACAATAAGAAAAAAACTAAAATCTGTATAAAATATAAATTTTTATTTCATTAAGTAATTTTTTTCAGGAAATATGATTTCAAAAAACATAAAATGTCCACTGAATGCTTACTTAATTTTTTTTTATTCTAGATACAAAATTTCCTGAAATAGAAAACTGTCTCACTGGCAACTGAACTTTGTTTTATCATTTTCAAAGTATCAGTGTATTCATCATCGAAATCTGTTTCCATACAAGAACTTGGATATTTAGAAAACATTTTTCCAGATAACTCAATAATATTGAGTTTTGAAGCTAATGGAAATACATTAGATCTTTGTTGAAATGTTTTGTGAATTTTGCAAATATAGCAAAAGTTTATTGCAATTTTATTTATTAAAGTAATTTCAAGTCAAAATGTTAACGTTTTTAATTAAATTAATTAATTAATTTTTACATATTAATTTTAGTATCTAAAACTGGTTTTTTAAATTTAAAACCGGTTTTCGAATTTTATAAATTTATCCAAGAAAACTGGTTTTTGAATCTGTTTTTTAAAAACCGACAAAACCTAATCTAAGTGTATAATTTTATATTACATGTTTTTAAACTAATAATTATTACAGATTACACACATTCTGAATAAGCAAATTTAAAGATGTTTATTTAGGTTTTTTTCAATAAAAATTAAAATTATCACCAAAAATTAGATAAACTATAAATTCAAATAATATCTATACTAAAAAAATTTATATCATTAGAAATTTCAGTTTTAATGAAAAATAAATATGAGAATGATTGATAATTTAAAAGAATTAAAACAAACAAAACAATAAAATATTGTAATTAAAATACATTTTTCTTCGGTTATTTTTATTTTATGTGAAGATAATTGTTATAGTATATTTTTGTGATTTAATCGGTGATAATTTAAGCTTCTTTTATTGCAGTGGTTCTCAACCTTTTTTTCTGTTGAGGAACACATTTTAATATTTTAAAATTTGGCAGCAGCCTAAATATTTTAAATAATAATTTAGATTTAACAACAAATTTTTATTAACACATTATTGTATTTATTCTTATTTATTACATTCAGATTACAGAAATACTCGTAGTTATTATTTATTAAGTTCAGATTACAGGCATGCTTGTACACGGAATCATTAAATGGCAGCTCTTATTAAGTTATAGCTGCAGATTTTGTCTTTTTAGAGAAATTATAATTTTATTTTAATTTTTATTCCTTAATTTTTAAATTATAACGACAAAAAATTTTGACTGTTGCAGAAATTTTCTAACGATACCCTATTTAGGGAATTGGTATAGCAGTTCAACTGCGAAAGGGATATCCAGCCAACCAAGTTTCACTATTAATATATATGATTCGTACAATTAAGATCGGATAAAAAGGGAATATCCAGCCAACCAAGTTTCACTATTAATATATATGATTCGTACAATTACAAAAATACAATTCATTCTTAAATTTTGCAGCACACCGTCAAAGATATGGCGGCACACTAGCGTCCCGTGGCACAGTGGTTGAGAACCACTGTTTTATTGGAATAAATTGTGTTACAAATCTCACAGGTGAGAGGTTCCTTGGTCTCGTGAGTAATGATATGTTTATCTAAAGTTCTCTTATGAAAATATTGTGATTCACAGATATCGCAATAAAAAGATTTTACCTTTCTGTTATGAATTTCTGAGTGACGCTTTAAATCATTTTCATTTTTATATCTTCGGAAACAAATATCACAGATGAGAACATTATCTCCAACATGATGGCGAATATGATTTAACATATCTTCGCTTTCTTTGCAACTATATGTAAATCATGTGTTTATCTAAAGTTCTCTTATGAGAAAATTGTGCTTCACAGATATCGCAATAAAAAGATTTTACCTTTCTGTTATGAATTTCTGAGTGACGTTTTAAATCATTTTTATTTTTATATCTTCGGAAACAAATATCACAGATGAGAACATCATCTCCAACATGATGGCGAATATGATTTAACATATCTTCTCTTTCTTTGCAACTATATGTGCAAATGTCACACTTGAATGGTTCCACTCCTGAATGTTTTTTCATGTGTTTCAGAAAAACCTGTCTCCATTTGAATTTTACTTGACAGATATCGCACGTGAATGGTGACTCTTTTTTATGAATCTTCATATGAATATTCAAACTTTTTTGACAATTACATTCCCTCTTTTCATGTGTTTCAGAAAAACCTGTCTCCATCTGAATTTTACTCGACAGATATCACACGTGAATGGTGCCTCGTTTTTATGAATCTTCATATGAATATTCAAACTATTTTGACAACTAAATTCCCTCTTACAAATTTTACACATGAACTTTGATTTCTCTTCAGTCACTAAAAAAAATATTATATGTTAGTTAAATTAGTTCAAATTTGAAAAAATATATTTTATAAATTATAAGAGAAGATCAATGCTTAACAATTACATTCCCTCTTACAAATTTCACACATGAACTTTGATTTCTCTTCAGTCACTAAAAAAAGATATTATATATTATTTTAATTAGTTCAAATTTGAAAAAATATATTTTATAAATTATAAGAGAAGATCAATGCTTAAACAGGAACAATATGGATACTCAAGGGGATCATTAATGATTCCTTTGTATTTTAAACTGATGTATAATAAAATGATACTAATTTTTAGAATTAAAAAATTATTTAGAAAAGTTCTCAGAATTAAAATTTCTTGGAGGTAATTTTAAACATTCCTGGGAGAATTTATTTTTTAAAAATAATAGCATGCAGTGTCAACTGGTGCAGGTGATTGGTAGCATGGAAATGCTTCAGTTTCCATTCTGGAGAACCCAGGTTCAATTCTCGAGTTCCAATGCTTGAAAATATTTATCATGATGTCCAGGCTTGGACTGTCAATTCGCATCCTCCACAATCTAACTACCTCCACACAGATGGATAGCCTGTGGAAGGGCTTGTTTTGCATCGCCACTTAGTATTATTCCAGAATGGAAAGTGATGTCATCTGTTTTTAAAAAAATAACAACAACATGCATATAATCTTTGATTATAATACTTTCAACTGATGATCATAATGTAGTCAATAAGCTATGACTTGCAATTCATATATGTACAAATCTATTGCAAATGATCTGATATATTAAGCAATATCCACTTGTGTTTGGTTCTTTTTGCTTTGTATTTTTAAGTTTAATATAATGCTGTATTGTGCTGAAAGTAATGTCGTCAATGAATAATCAATAGATAGATATATGATATTTTTCACTTACGATCACTTCAAGTTATAACTGGAATGGTTCACATGATTGAATCATTAATTGAGAATTATCAGTATGTTAGAATTAAAATAAATTACAGTCAGACCCCATTAACACATGGTTCAGTAACATGCCAATCTGCTTAACATGCAGTTTTACCTTGACTATCTTGATAAGCAATCGCTTATGATATTACTCCTAGACATCTTCGTGCATTAAATCTCCTGATCAGTGAGATTAATTGCACAATAAACCATTCTGTATTCATCCAATTATAAGAGTTATAAAGATTTTTTTCTGTTATAAATGATTTCTACAATAATTAAAAATAATGTCGAAAGAGCATAAACATAAAGGCTTATATGATCGAGAAAAAATTTAATGTTATAAAATAAATTCAAAAAGGGATAAGACAAAGATGAAATCACACAAAATATACATATCAATGCTGGATCTTACATTATCACTCAATTTAAATTAATATAGTACTGTATTGCGTGGTTCACTTAACCCTACGGTTTAGTAACCATGCACCCGACTACCACATGTTAATGGGATCAGACTGTATTTGTTTTTCTTAAGATAACTATAAATGTATTCAAAAAGAAGTAAAACAAACTTAATGCAAGATTCTGTAATCTAGTTTTTCAAGTTACATAATATCTGTATTTTATTTTATCAAAATATGATATATGCATGTATTTGAAGCAATTAATAGAATCTATATATTGTACATGAAAATATACAAAAAAAAATTATTTGTTATGATCTTTTGTTTTGGTGTTTATCTCTGGAATGATATCTTTACCTTTGTATTCTTCTTCTGTTAAAGTATTTATATCTTTGTCAAACTGAGAATTGCTAGAACCAGGCATTGAAATTTCTGAATCTATCGAAGACAAGTTTTCATCATATGATGTACTGGGAGTAGAAAAGTTCATAGAAATTTCATTAGTTACTGTTGAATTAGCACCTGGAAATATTTAATATTTTTATAAATAAAAATTTTAATTGAATGTTGATATGAAAGATTGCAGGAATAGTATAGGAATGAGAATGGACTAATTTGATAAAATGAATTTAAAAAGTCTTTTCAGCCAAGTGTGTTTGAAGAGTCAATAAAATAGTCAGTCCAATGTTACAGTAACAGTAGAATATTTTATTGTCTTTGCATATAAAAATGCATTTTGGGCTTAGTTGTCTCTCTTCATTTTATTAAAATTGGATTTGTTATGGTGATAATGTAAACTGCATTCGAAAGACTTGAGTGTTACTGTTATGACTTCTGACTGTTACAGGCAGGACATGCAATTTTGAGTTTAAGAATAGTCATAGTTGGTGATGTTTGATATGAAATAATGTATGAGAAGAAGAAAGAATTTGCTATTTCTCTCTACTTCTCATAAATTGTTATATATCAAATATTATCACCATCCATGATCAATCATAAACTCAACATAACATGTCCCAGCTATCACAATCAGAAGTCATAATTCTCTAGTATTTCAAATGCAATTTACATTATTATATTTATTTTTGGTAAACTGAAGAGGGACAACTAGGCCCAAAATGCAATTTTAGCTGCAATAAAATAGGCAATAAAATATTCTATTGCTGCTGCAATATTGGACTGACTATTTATGCCTCTTCAGATACACTTGGCTGACTGTTAGACTTATTTTATCAAATAGAATCATTCTCAATATTGAAAATTTTAATCATATTATAAAGTAAGAAATTAATTTTCACCTGAATGATTTTCAGGAAGACTGAGGGGTAGAGAACAACGAGATGGAGCATAATACACAAATAATTGTTTATTTCCAATGGATGTTGGTTTATTATTATCTATTTTTGAATTTTCATTTATTTCTGAAGATATTGGAATCATGAGAGGTATTACATCAACAGGGGTACTACATTCGTTATTATTCATTTTCTGAAAATATAGATTGGAATAATAAACATGATTTAATCCACATAAATAAAAATGAATGATGCTTATCATCTATATGAATTCTGCCTCATTATATTTATAATAATTCAATACAGGTATCCCTCTTATAACACTGTAGGTAAGTTCCTGAAAAACAGCGTGTTATGTGAAACCGTGTTATATGAGACCCAGAGCCAATACAAAAAGGAGAAGATGTTCCAAATCGAATGAAAAATAAATAACTTTCTTTAATTTAAGAAACTTCTCATGTTTCATGGATTTGCCGATAGAGGTCATTTGCAGAGTGTGATTGATTTGTTATTAAAAAGAAGTGATCGTATATTTTCGGTATTCATTTAATCTCATGTTATATAGATTTAGTAGTACAAAAAAACCCATAACATATTCTATATCCGAATCCCAACCACATGGTTGAACTTTTGCCATTTTCCAAGTTAATAAAACATTCGTTTCTATTGGTTGATTGCTTCATTAAACTGATGTACATATAATGATACTAATTTTTAGAATTAAAAAATTATTTAGAAAAGTTCTCAGAATTAAAATTTCTTGCAGGTAATTTTAAACATTTTTGGAAGAATTTATTTTTTAAAAATAATAGCATGCAGTGTCAACTAGATTGGCTGCATGGAAATGCTTCAGTTTCCATTCTGGAGAACCCAGGTTCGATTCTCGAGTCCCAATGCTTGCAAATATTTATCATGATGTCCAGGCTTGGCCTGTCAATCCGCATCCTCCACAGAGATGGGCAGAGTGTGGAAGGGCTTGTTTTGCCTCGCCACTTAGTATTCTTCCAGAATGGAAAGTGACATCATCTGTTTTTAAAAAAATAACAACAACATGAATATAATCTTTGATTATAATACTTTCAACTGATGATCATAAAGTAGTCAATAAGCTATGACTTGCAGTTCATATATGTACAAATCTATTGCAAATGATCTGATATACTAAGCAATATCCATTTGTGTTTGGTTCTTTTTGATTTGTATTTTTAAATTTAGTATAATGCTCTATTTTGCTGAAAGGAATGTCGTCAATGAATAATCAATAGATAAATATTAGTGATGTTGCGGATATTTGCATCCGCATTGATTTGAACACCTGCCTCTGCATCCGCAATTATCAATGCGGATATTCATGCAGATGCAGATGTAGCACAGGTTGCTACAAGAAAGAAATTGGGTGGGGCGGGCGAGTGGCACGTGCCGTGGTCACATGCTGATTTACCAATAGGAGCCAAATTTCGGCGACAAGATCCGACGTGTTTGTTATTATTTATCATTTGTTTCTCCTAAATCAATCATAACGTGTTTAGTTGCACTTATCGTATGAACATTTCAGTTTTTGAGTGTTATTGTGAGTGTATAGTGAGTATTATATGTTAAGCGAGTTTTCTGCAGTTAATAATTTATTGGACAAGTGAATTTACAATGTCACCACCGACACAAAGTGAGATTTGGACTTATTTTAAACTAGATGAACATGACCAGGATAAGGCTTATTGTAAAATATGCAATAAAACCTACTCTCGCAAGTGGATTTGTCAAGTGAAGATGAGAGTAAAGAAACACCTGAAAATAGTAGCACTGACGATGTACTTAAGAAGGAATTGCTATCTTACTGCAATAAAAAAAAAAAAAAGGTCAATATAAATCCACTTAAATGGTGGAACGTTCATCGAGAAGATTTATTTATTTATTTAATTAATTTATTTATTTTATAAGTAAGATCAAATTATGTTATAAGTAAACAAAACACTGATTGTATAGTGAGTATTATATGTTAAGCGAGTTTTCTGCAGTTAATAATTTATTGGACAAGTGAATTTACAATGTCACCACCGACACAAAGTGAGATTTGGACTTATTTTAAACTAGATGAACATGACCAGGATAAGGCTTATTGTAAAATATGCAATAAAACCTACTCTCGCAAGTGGATTTGTCAAGTGAAGATGAGAGTAAAGAAACACCTGAAAATAGTAGCACTGACGATGTACTTAAGAAGGAATTGCTATCTTACTGCAATAAAAATAAAAAAAAGGTCAATATAAATCCACTTAAATGGTGGAACGTTCATTGAGAAGATTTATTTATTTATTTAATTTATTTATTTTATAAGTAAGATCAAATTATGTTATAAGTAAACAAAACACTGATCTTACTTATCAATGTACAAGAAACAAATGAAAAATAAAAAATTTTAACAAAACAAACAACTTAATACATTAAAATTATAACATATAATTAAACATATAAATATTTTGTTTTAGATAATTATTAAACTTGGAAGGATAAATATTAAATAAATCATGAACGATCAATTGTTATTCGTAAATTAACCGGAAAGGAAAAGATCGACGAGAAATATTTAGTCTAGCATCTCCACAAGTTAGTACCGATGGAATCTAAGTCTAGTGTCAGGAACATTAAGGGATAATCCAACATCATTCATATTATTTTTCAAGTAAATAAATAATAATTTTAAATCATGATACAAAATCCGATGTCCAATATTCATTTGAAATTATCAACAACAATAGCACGCAGATTTTTATCGCCACCACCAGCCAGTGTTCCTAGTGAACAGTTGTTCAGTAGCACGGGTTTAATCTATGAACCTCTGCAAAACAGAGTTGAACCTGAAAAGGCAGCGATATTACTTTTTATTAAATATACTGCACCAACTATTTTACTTACTTTACGTACTAAATATTTAATTATTTAATAAAAATATTAAAGATTACTATCTTTTTATTTATTTCTGCACCCATACTGCACCCATTTCTTAAAAAATCGTAAGATCTGCATCCGTATCCGCATCCGCAGATGTCAAAAAATCTGCATCCGCAACATCCCTAATAGATATAAGGAATTTTTCACTTATGATCACTTCAACTTACAACTGGAATGGTTCACATGATTGAATCATTAATCGAAAATTATCAGTATGTTAGAATTAAAATAAATTACAGTCAGATCCCGTTAACACAAGGTACAGTAACATGCCAATCTGCTTAACATGCCATTTTACCATGGCTATCTTAAGCAATTGCTTATGATATCATTTCTAGACATCTTTGTCATTAAATCTCGTGATCAATGAGATTAATTGTACATTAAACCATTTTCTATTAGTCAAATTTTAAGAGTTATAAAGATTTTTTTCTGTTATAAGTGATTTCTACAATAATTAAAAATAATGTCGAAAGATCATAAACAAACAAAAGGCTTATATGATCCAGAAAAAATTCATTATTATTGAATGAATTTGAAAAGAGATAAGGCAAACTGAAATCACACAAAATATTCATGTCAATGTTGGAACTTACCTTATCACTCAATTTAAATTAATATAGTATTGTAACTCGTGGTTCACTTAACCCACGACTAGTACTTTAGTACTTTAGCACTTTAGTAAGCATGGACCCAACTACCACGTGTTAACAGGGTCAGACTGTATTTTTTTTCTTAAGATAACTATAATTATGTTCATCAAGAAGTAAAACATAAATTTAATGTAAGATTTTGTGATCTATTTTTTCAAGTTACATAATATCTATATTTTATTCTATCAAAATATGATATTTGCATGTATTTTAAGCAATTAATAGAATCTATATATGAGATATATAGAATCTGATATATGATGTACATGAAAATATACAAAAAAACTTATTTGTTATGATCTATTATTCTGGTGTTTATCTCTGGAATGATATTTTTACCTTTATATTCTTCTTCTGTTAAAGTATTTATATCTTTGTCAAACTGAGAATTGCTAGAACCAGACAGTGAAACTTCTGAATCTTTCGAATACAAGTTTTCATCATATGATGTACTGGGAGTAGAAAAGTTCATAGAAATTTCATTAGTTACTGTTGAATTAGCACCTGGAAAAATTTAATATTTTTATAAATAAAAATTTTAATTGAATGTTGATACGAAAGATTGCAAGAACAGTATACGAATGAGGATGGGTTAATTTGATAAAATGAATTTAAAAAGTCTTTTCAGCCAAGTGTGTTTGAAGAGTCAATAACTGAATGTTGATATGAAAGATTGCAAGAACAGTATACGAATGAGGATGGGTTAATTAGATAAAATGAATTTAAAAAGTCTTTTCAGCCAAGTGTGTTTGAAGAGTCAATAAAATAGTCAGTCCAATGTTACAGTAACAGTAGAATATTTTATTACTGTTGCATATAAAAATGCATTTTGGGCTTAGTTGTCTATCTCTTCACTTTATAAAAAATGGATTTGTTATGGTGATAATGTAAATTGTATTCGAAAGAGTTGAGTGTTACGACTTCTGACGGTGACAGGCTGGATTTACCTATGGGCCGACGAGGCCACGCCTAGGGCCCCGTGATTCTAGGGGCCCCATAACTGTCAATCAGTTTTCAACTTTTATAAACTCTTAATAAGAAAAAATAGGTTTTTATTAAAATGCTAGATAGAAAGTAAAATTTTAAAGGTTCCTTATAAGTTATAAGGAGCATTTAAAATTAGATGTAGCTGATTTGAATTTTTAGGGGCCTTTTGGGGCCCCTAAAAATTCAAATCAGCAATATCTAATTTTTAGGGGCCTTCCTCGCTAGGGCTCCAAAAATGCAAAGCTGGCTCTGGTGACAGGTAGGACAAGAATTTTTGAGTATAAGATTGGTCATAGTTGGTGATGATGTTTGACATGAAACAAGGTGTGAGAAGAAGAGAGAATTTGCTATTTCTCTCTACTTCTCATACATTGTTACATATCAAATATTATCACCATCCATGATCAATCATAAACTCAACATAACATGTCCCAGCTATCACAATCAGAAGTCATAATTCTCTAGTATTTCAAATGCAATTAACAATATCAAATTTATTTTTGGTAAACTGAAGAGGGACACAAGTAAGCCTAAAATACATTTTTAGCTGCAACAAAATAGACAATAAAATATTCTATTGCTGCTGCAACATTGGACTGACTATTTATGCCTCTTCAGATACACTCGGCTGACTGTTAGACTTATTCAAGTAAGCCTAAAATATATTTTTAGCTGCAATAAAATAGACAATAAAATATTCTATTGCTGCTGGAACATTGGACTGACTATTTATGCCTCTTCAGATACACTCGGCTGACTGTTAGACTTATTTTATTAAATAGAATCATTCTCAATATTGAAAATTTTAATCATATTATAAAGTAAGAAATTAATTTTCACCTGAATGATTTTCAGGAAGACTGAGGGGTAGAGAACAACGAGATGGAGCATAATACACAAATAATTGTTTATTTCCAATGGATGTTGGTTTATTATTATCTATTTTTGAATTTTCATTTATTTCTGAAGATATTGGAATCAAGAGAGGTTTTACATCAACAGGGGTACTACATTCATTATCATTCTTTTTCTGAAAATATAGATTAGAATAATAAACATGATTTAATCCATATAAATAAAACTGAATGATGCTTATCATCTACACGAATTATGCCTCATTATATTTATAATAATTCAATATAGGTATCCCTCCTATAACACGGTAGGTAGGTTCCTGAAAAGCAGCATGTTGTGTGAAACCGTGAGACATGAGACCCAGAGCCAATACAAAAGGAGAGATACATTCCAAGTAAATAAAAAATAAATAACTTTCTTTAATTCCACATAAGAAACTTAATTTTTATTAAGAAGAAGTATAAAGAAAAATATATATGTAAGACCCTTAAAAAATAATATACATCAAACAAAAGGAAAGAAAAAGTATACATCCTATATAACATTCATTTAATAATTACATCTTATCGTTATTCGTTAAAATGAGAACCTTTTTTTTTTAACAATATCAACTTCACTTTTTTCTGCATTTAAAGTTTGTGTATCGTCTGCTTATCGTTATTCGTTAAAATGAGAACCTTTTTTTTTTTAACAATATCAACTTCACTTTTTTCTGCATTTAAAGTTTGTGTATCGTCTGCTGTCTTTTCAAAATCTGTAATTTATTCTACTACAATCCATTAGAAAACAATTGTTCCTTAGCATATATCCAAACAAAAATTTATGAATAAAATGTTTTTCTTCTGTTTCACATTTTTCTATTGAAGAATAAAAACTTACTTTTTATCCAAGAACTGTTTGTTTGAAACAAAATATTCAAATTGCAATAATTAACGCAATCACAAAATTAATTCAATTTCAAATCGAAATCGAAAAGACATTATGTATCGTCCTCTCACAGCAAACTAGCGAAATTGCATTAATGACTAATTTTAGCAAAGTATTTACCAATGATTGCATTTTGTGTGTGTATTGTATATCCCTAATATGGATTTACAAAAATTAATGTAAATGTTTTGTAGGAGAGTAAACATAATTTTCTAAATGTGTTAAGGAAAAACATTGTTGTAGAAGTATCATGTTAAATGAAGGTTTCTGCAATTTTCAAATCATGTTGGCACAAAACAGTTGTAGGAGAATGTGTTATAGGAGGAATACCTGTACATGAAACAATATAGCATTAACAGAAGAATTATTGATATTTTATTAAAATTTTAGACAGAATTAACAACTCTCTTCAACCTATTTTATTTAACATTGCTATAAAATAAACAAATTACTTTATGTAGCATATTAAAGATAATGTAAATATAAGTCACATTAAATTTAAATACAAATGAATGTATAGATAACCTTTTTTATGATACAGTAGTTAGATTCTTATAGTCTTTGTAGTGTGAAACTATATTACAGTAGTATCTCGCTATTCGACATTAATCCATTGCTGAACTATTGTTGAATTGAGAAACTGTCGGATTACAAAACAATATTTCCCATATAACACTATGGAACATAGATTAATTCATTGTTGGATTCCTATCCCACTTCCTCTAATGGGGTGGTGAGAGATATACACTATATTATTTCTTTTCTATACGTACAGTATTTTATTATTGTATAAAACCCTAAATTACAATATACACTATTTTTATACAATATACACACAATTTGTTAGCCCTTGGAAGTTTTATTATTCTGTTTTACCTTTGAATCTGTGAAATTAATCTTGCCTTAAATTCCTCAATTTGATCTTCAGTGCATACTGGAGGTTTCTTCTGCAATTTTTCAAAAAGTAACCTAGCCTTCTCACAGATCATTGTATGAGTTACTGGATCTACCTTCACATCCAGACTAATCCAGATGAAAAGCAGATTTTCCATCTCTTCATTAATAAAAGATCTATTCTTGTCAGAAATCTTCAATGCTTCAGCAGACATCCTACCATCCATAATCTCTCACCGTTGCAATACGTTGCCACAGTTGTCCTAGGAATGCCATACTCTTGAGTTACATCGTAATTGTTCTGTCTTTCTGCACTCTATCTACAATTTCTTTTTCTTCTCTATGCTCAATCAAGTGCTTTTGTTTCCAAAATTATTCCTCTTGTCAATTTCTCTTTCAAACTATCCTTGCATTTCACTCAAAAAAATAATAATAAGTAAGGATACACAAACTTTTTACTTTCTGAAAAATGCAGAATTGAAAATTAATACAAACAACACGAGCAAACAACCAAGCAGCCCAACAAGAATTAAAAAATAATAAATGACCACACAATTCTTATGTATGTGCATGCACCATACCACAAAATTCAAATGTTGAGTTGCGAGGTACAACTCTATGTGGAATTAAGGTTTGCTGCAAATTCTAAACCATGTTACAGTGAAATCACATTCTATATAGTGCATTCAAATGAAACCCATTCGAAATGTGCCACGTAATGAGTTGACATTTACTTTAGAAACAGGGATGTTAAAATGAAGCTATATGTGTTTTACATGCACAGTGCTCTAAAACTGTGCATTTGCAAATTTTTTAAATGTGTGACATAATGTTGAAGATGGGTGATATGATTGAAAATCAGTCCGAGAAGGATATGCAAGCTATAATTCAATTTTTAACAGCTGAGGGATGTAAGCCAGTAGTGACCTGCATGCTGACTGAATACCACAGGGAACAGTGAATGGACCTCAGCTTGCAGCATTTGATGCACTACTGCAATGAGGGCAAACAATTTCTGAAGTGTATAATGGTGAAAATACAAAAAAAAACAGGTTTAAAAAAATTTTGAACCTGTTTGTAATATGAAAATATTTTAACTTTTCAATATTTGAAGTATAATGGTGAAAATATGTTATATATTGTTTCTTCTGCAATTGTCATAGATTCTGAATGTTTCAATTCTTTCACATTAAAAAAATTTTGAACCTGTTTGTAATATGAAAATATTTTAACTTTTCAATATTTGAAAAGTTGGTGAATAAAAGAAATTATATATAACAATTTATCATCAAATAACCCAATTACTTGGTATTAAATTATTACTCAAATTCTCCATCTATGAATTAATAAGTCAACCAGAATTTTTAACTAATGATCAATGGAAATAAAACACACTGCTTAACTTTGAGTCTAAAGTTCTTAGTAAATATAGCACTTGAAGCAGTATAAAATATAAAGTTTTTTTATTACACAAACAAAATAATTTTTAACTAACGATCAATGGAAATAAAACACACTGCTTAACTTTGAGTCTAAAGTTCCTAGTAAATATAGCACTTGAAGCAGTATAAAATATAAAGTTTTTTTATTACACAAACAAAAACGTTTTTGATACAAACGGTATCATCATCATTTGTACATAGAACTAAACATTTATGTGGTTCTAGAATAGAACACAAAAATTATAACATTTTTTAAAATTTAAAACGGCTAACAATTATACAATTAAATAAAATAAACATAGAAAAATAAATTAAATAAGATAACCTATAACAAGAATAACCAGATTAAACTATTCGTTAGACGTGAGAATGCAAAGTTAATACATTAAAAATTCCTTTTGATCACATATCTCCACACTGTATTCATCCAATCTGCCTGCCTAATGTTAATGACTTTACCGGTTTCATTATTCTTAAGTATGTGTAGCTTCTCCGATACCGATAAATCCTTATGGTTATGTATATTCTTTATTAACTTTACCTGTTTCATTATTCTTAAGTATGTGTAGCTTCTCCAATACCGATAAATCCTTATGGTTATGTATATTCTTTATCATCTTAGCATCCTGCCAAAGTACATTCATGTTCTTCTCATAGGCCCTTTGTGCTAAGGCAGTATAGAGGCCACCTTTGCGAATATTGTCTTTATGTTCAACAATCCTGTCTTTAAAATTACGAGCAGTGGCTCCTATGTAAACTTCTAGCTGATTGTCATCGAGATTAATCAAGGGGACTTTATAAACCCGTTTTAAAATCCTCCCCCTTTTGGTTTTCTCATTATGCAGAATGTTAAATATGGTAGGTGCTCTTCTGAACGTGCTCACTATGTTAGCCGACTTTAGCGATGACTTCACTGCTCTATTATTATGGAGCCGGTATGGTATAGGGTAACGGGATGTCGTACTCCGTAACTGCTCATTAGGTGTCCCTGGTTGCTCAGAGGGAAGTTTTTTCTTTTCATACTTCTCCTTTTCTTTCAAGTATATGTTGCACAGAAACTCTGAATTTTGCATTCTCATGTCTAACAAATAGTTTAATCTGGTTATTCTTGTTATAGGTTATCTTATTTAATTTATTTTTCTATGTTTATTTTATTTAATTGTATAATTGTTAGCCGTTTTAAATTTTAAAAAATGTTATAATTTTTGTGTTCTATTCTAGAACCACATAAATGTTTAGTTCTATGTACAACTGATGATGATAACATTTGTATCAAAAACGTTTTTGATTTGTGTAATAAAAAAAACTTTATATTTTATACTGCTTCAAGTGCTATATTTACTAGGATTTTTAACTAATTTATCTAAGAAAAACTTGCCTTAGCCTAGGATCAAACCAGGGACCTTAAAGTTACTATCTTGATGTCACCAAGACCACCTAGCACAGTGGTTCTCAACCTTAATTTTCCCCAGACCGCATACATTTGTTTGCTACATTAAGCAGGCTGCATACATTTGGTTGCTACATTAAGCGGGCCACAACATGCTATATCAACAGTTGGCAACCAATTGGTGTAACGTGAAAAAAGTCTGACTTCTAAAAATTTGCCAACAAAAAACTCTCGACTTCTCAATTTATATGCCATAGGTCAGTGTTTTCCAAACTGACCTATGACCTGTATAATTTTATGAATGCATCAGCAAGGACCTAGCAAATTAGGAAAATTCTAACTTTTCGAGATTTAAAAAAAATTTTTTTTATAATCGGAATTTTTTTTTTTGCACGTGAGAAGAATTCCACAATTTCGTTAAATTAATGACTGCGCATTCCAGGCCACAGGTTGAGAATGTCAGTCATTCTCAACCTGCAGCCTGGAAAGCACACTGATCTAGCAGACTGATAATTCAATTCTTAATTTATAGATATACTAATACTAGTTTAAATTATTTGAAAATGTTAAAATTCTGTTAGGGTCCGTCCATAAACTACCATCACACTGTTAGGGGAGGGAGGGTATAGGAGATTTGTGACAAAAAATGACGTTGGAGAGGGAGGGAGTCATGCAAATTGTGACGTCATGGTATACAAATTGTTAAATACAATTATTTTACATTATTATGATTAAAAATTAAATCCTAAAATTTTTAATTATATTTTATATGTTGTTGATGTAACGATTCATTTATCACTCTATCATAAACCAAAACAATGGTTAAAAAAGTACTGGACTGCTTATGTATGCTTAGAATTTGTTTAATAGTTATTTAAACACTGAAGAGAGCGGTCAGATTTTTCATTTTTAGTTTTGTTTTGAAATTAGACGATGTTTATGCTTTATTTTTGAAAAAATAAAGATGGTAATGTAACATATTTGAAGCTACATTTTTTAAATAAAATATGATATATAATTTTAAGACATTTGTATTCACTTCTGCTAAAGTGTATTTGTAAGCTAAAATATATATGTAATAAAATGCCAATGTAAAATTATTCATATTTTCTATTTTTTTCATAAAATCGGAGAAAAAATTTTAAATAGAAGGGGAGGGTGTCTTCCAATTTTTTACGTCACGATCAGGGGGGGTCAAGCGTAGTGTGACGAAATATGACTAAGGGGAGGGAGGGGGTTAAAAAGTGTTCAAAATAGCGTGACGTAGTTTATGGATGAACCCTTATAATCAAGAGCTATTTAGACAGAATTAAGATCTATTTGATTATTATCCCTCGAAGCTAACTTAAAAATAAAAAATATCATTATAAAAAGTGTTTTTGTTGCTTAAAAATCCAATTGATTTAACAATATTTTGCTTTCTTCATTGGAATCACTATTTTTACATCTTAAAATAGTTATCATTTATAAAGTAAATATTTCTCACCTTTTCATTTAAAATTTCTTCATCCACTGTGCGATCAGGAATAATAATCTCTTCTGAATTTATTTCATCCTTTACTATTGCCAAATTAAAATCTGTTTCTTCACTATTGGGAACTTGACACTTATTAATAGATTCATTTGCAACAGAAGAGATGCTCTGACTTTTCAAAGGACATACTGATTTTCGCTTAGAAGATGTTCCATCAGAATTTTCAGGATTATACGAGAGATTTCTCTTTCTACTTTGCTCATTTTTATATATTGAAGATGGAAACTCATTATTATGTTCTGCTTCTGTAACATTATAAGATGAACCAGCAAAATTATTTTTGGTCACTCTCAATGCAGAATTACTAGATTCATATAATTCTTTTATATCTAATAATCCTTTTATTTTCAGTAATTCTGCAGTTTTAAAAAGAATGGTTAACTGATCACGAGAAATACAAATTTCTCCTTTATATATAAAGTTAATGAGGACTTTTAAATCTGAGTACTTTATATTTTGAAGAATGACAATTGGATGCTGACTTGGATTCTCTATAAATAAATTTTGGAACAAAGAACTGCAGGCAGATAGGATTAGCTTATGAGCTTTTAAAATATATCCTTCACAAACAAGAGTGACATCTACCATAGTTTCTGTGGACAGCAAATGATCGAATGTCTGGATTAGATCTGAATGCTGGCTGCTCCATTTTAAATGTAACTGTTCGGTTTCCATTTGTTGATATTTTCAAATAAACAAATGTTATATGAAATTCAAGATTAATAAAATCTTTCTCGTATGTTCAATCAGAAACAAACTTTCTAAAAGAAAATAAAATTTATATTAATTTTTAAGCATATTTAAATTAATTATTATGAAATATTACTTAAAAATTATAAATTAACTAAAGAAAAACTAAGAAGCTAAATAATTTCTAGAGCAGGGCTGTCCAACTTGCAGCCCACTTCCTTAATGAATATGGCCCATATTGTAATGAATGGGGCCCACTTCCTTAAAATATTGAGATTTTTATTTTTTTAAGTTTTTGAAATTCGTGTGGCATTGTAATACTTTTTAATTAATAAGTATTACGGGAATTTCAACACCGCAACATCATCAAATATCCCACTAATAAAGAAAAAGAAATTTGTTTTTAAAAAGTATTACAATGCCGCAGCACATCGAATATCCCACTAATAAAGAAAAAGAAAATTTGTTTTATTTCTGTACTAAAAATAATCAAATTAATTAAGTTTTTATTATTTTCTTATCTACATTTCTTATTTCCATTTTATAAAATATTTCTTATTTCAGTAATTAAAACCTCTTGATCTGTTCAATGATTTAAAAAAAATTCTGAACAAATAGAAGTCAAAGATGACTATGCTATGACATTTTTGCTTATTTGTCGTGATGGATATCATATATAGTACATTATTTACTAACTTTTTCCTTAACAACTATCGTTAGAATAAGTATATTTTATGTGCGCCCCGAGACAATTTTTTTTCTTCAAATGCGGCCCAAGTAAGCCAAAAGGTTGGACATTCCTATTCTAGAGGAATATTTCTAAACTAAATTGTAATTTATTATTATTATTTAAGACAAATGATGACAGAACTATAGCTTAAATTAATAAAGTATTAATAAAGTTTAGTTCAAAAGTATTCTTATGTAGTTAATATTTTCTTATTAATTTTGTTTTCTGATGATGGTAATATTGATTAATAAATTATTAAAGTGCTCTTTATGATGTAAATTTACTTTTACTCAAAATACTTTGACAAGTGAAAACAAAATATATGAAAATCACCAAAAATGAAGAAAACAAAGTCTTTTTCTATTGATAACACAGAATTTGAAAGAGTGAGGGAATTCAATTATCAGGGAGTATACATAAATGAAAGAAATGATTTAAACAGGGAAATAATGGAAAAGATCAAAAATGGAAACATCTGGCTTTACAGCATGAAAAAAATACTTACATCCTGTGAAGAGGTTAACTCTGACCTATTCTGTTTATTATTTTGTTACGCTCTTTTATTTATCGTTATTTTCAATAGCATATAACGTATTATATTTTAGTTTAAGAATCGACTTACTTCCACATTCTCTATCTCAATATTTCGCAATCACGTGTTACCGACGGACATCCGACTTCCAAACGAGCTTTCTCGGCTAATGACGTCATCATCTAATCTAAATAAGTTTTACCACCTGATCCGATATGAGAATATAAGAATGATCTCGTATCGATGTTTTGTTCGTATATAATTAAATTGTAAAGAGGATATGATCTGTATTGATGTTTTGTTCGATATAGAAATGAATTGTAAAGAAGATGACATGATAACTCTGTATGCTATATAATTAAATTGTTAAGAGGATGACATGAATTGATAACTCTGTAAGCTAATAAATTCGATATTGTTACACGAATTTATGTAAATGAAGCTACACGGACTGTAAGTCACTCCGTATGAAAGTTTACAAAGACACAGCGAGTTGGTGTTGGTTCTAAAGGCCATGACACAATGAACACGACGCGAAGCGGAGCGAAGAAAAGATGACAGAAAAATTTGCATCTTTCGCTACGCATTGCACTGTCAGAGTAGAGGTTTAAAGAGTAGTAGCACTCAGCAGTTATCGGGTCACTATTTTTCAATGCTCATGTCTGCATCCGCCATATTCCTGTAGGGTCACAAACTCCATTTTAAATGTAACTGTTCGGTTTCCATTTGTTGATATTTTCAAGTAAACAAATGTTATATGAAATTCAAGATTAATAAAATCTTTCTCGTATATTCAATCAGAAACAAACTTTCTAAAAGAAAATAAAATTTATATTAATTTTTAAGCATATTTAAATTAATTATTATGAAATATTACTTAAAAATTATAAATTAACTAAAGAAAAACTAAGAAGCTAAATAATTTCTAGAGCAGGGCTGTCCAACTTGCAGCCCACTTCCTTAATGAATATGGCCCATATTGTAATGAATGGGGCCCACTTCCTTAAAATATTGAGATTTTTATTTTTTTAAGTTTTTGAAATTCGTGTGGCATTGTAATACTTTTTAATTAATAAGTATTACGGGAATTTCAACACCGCAACATCATCAAATATCCCACTAATAAAGAAAAAGAAATTTGTTTTATTTCTGTACTAAAAATAATCAAATTAATTAAGTTTTTATTATTTTCTTATCTACATTTCTTATTTCCATTTTATAAAATATTTCTTATTTCAGTAATTAAAACCTCTTGATCTGTTCAATGATTTAAAAAAAATTCTGAACAAATAGAAGTCAACTCTCATCGCTGCAATTTATAGCGGCAATACTTACAAAAATGCTGATTGCACGTTAGGAAATGTAAATTCAATTTTTGAATCAATTATTGTCCTCAAAGTTCCGCAGTAGATACTTATAGTATATTTTTTTTATCTTCACATAAAATAAACGTGTTGGAGTTAAAATTTATAGTTGATTTACAAATAAACATATTTAAAATTTTTTTGACTTGATCGGAAATGATGTCACAAAACAATACACCTTATATCTTTTAAACAGAACCTCGAATCAAAAAACGCCATTAGACTTTTTTATTCGGAATTTTATCCTCTACAGGTCTGTAAATTTTGGCACAATCTTTTTGAATCACCCTGTATATTACAACTGGAATAGTGATATATGTTTTTTTGCATTTAATATAGTAGTTAAATTATTTTTATTCCTTTTGTGCCAATAAATATTATTTAAATATTTGTAAGTATTTACTGAGTTAGTTTGAATAATATATTAAAAATGCAGTTTCATATAAACCTTCAATAAACTTCTAGTTTTGCAGTTTTCATTCTTATGTTATATAATGTATACCTGTGCATTATGAGCAAACAGTACAATTAATGATTAGAAAGAATTGTGAGTTGTAATTGAAAGATTGATAGAAAGAAACATTTTTCTTCATTTTTTATTACAATTGTTTTGCCTCTTCAATTATAGCAATTTCTGAAAATGTAAGGCTATGATCGTATTGAATTTAACGTCGATTCTGCCTGTAACAAATTTTTTATACGCTTATAAAACTTTTTCTTCCATAAAAATTACGCGAAAACCATTTCAATTATTCCAAAAATTTCCTACATTAAATGCTAATGATCTAATAAAGGTAGCCAGAGTAGCTCTGACCCCATGATAAAATGGCGCTGCGGAGAACTGGTGCTAAGCTCCGCCTACTCTGAGAGAGCACAACATCAAAGGTGGTTGGCGAGTGCTACTACTCATTAAGACTCTACTCTGGTCACACTGTGCAGTTGTTCACCGCGCCTGCGACTGCAACAGCGATGGCTCTTCCAACAAATTGGTAAACCCCCTTCGAATAGCGCGCGACTTCAACCGTGCTTGAAAACAAGTGAGCTTGTTTTCCCGGCGACGGTTGCAAGCTCGCAACCAATGAAAAGCGAGGAAATTTTTGACACGTGTACAAGATGGCGATTACATGGAATTCAACCGTAGAGTCGACTTTTATAGAATTATTACAACAACATAGTTACTTGTGGAACTTCAATTCCGTGGATTATCGAAAAAAAGATATGAAAAAATCATGCTTGGCGTGAAATAAGCGAAGTTCTTAAAATCATAGCTTTATTCTTCTTAATCCTTTTTTAATTCCATTCATATCGCTAACTCTAGGTAGTAGATAACTAAAATAGTTATAAAAACTAAATTAATGTTGTTATATCGCACAGTTAAACGCTAACCTAGAAATAAACAACAACCGTGCTTTCATTGGCTGACTGTCCATTGCGTCACAAGCTACATTTACCAGTGTAACCTCTATTTGGCGATTGCAATTCGTCGCCGTTGCTGTTGCAGCCGCGCGCGCGACGAATAATTGACCACAGCTGATGTAATTGTAATAAAAACAACAACATCCGCTTTGACTATAACTTCATTGGATGATTTTATCGTGCTTTCATTGGCGAAATAAACAACAACCGTGCTTTCATTGGCTGACTGTCCATTGCGTCACAAGCTACATTTCCCAGTGTGACCACTATTTGGCGATTGCAATTCGTTGCCATTGCTGTTGCAGCCGCGCGCGCGACGAATAATTGACCACAGCTGAAGTAATTGTATATTTTCAATATTCTTTTAATCTAATGTCATCTAGATATGGTCTTTTTTGTACTTCTAAAACAAATTCTATATCTGAATCCCAATCACACTGTTGAACTTTCGCCATTTTCCAAGCATATAAAACATTTGTTTCTATTTGTTGATTGCTTCCTTCGCGTCTTGTCGCACCGTATTGTTCGCGCGTGCTGATTGGTCAAAGTTCAATTTTTTTCATCTTCTTTCGCGCAACTACGCGTCGCCATTTTCCAAGCATATAAAACATTCGTTTCAATTTTTTCATTTCTTTCGCGCAACTACGCGCGTTAACTCGAGCAGCCGCACGGGAAAAGCTAGTCCAAGACACACTGTAAGCGCGTAACCGCGCGAAGTTGCTTTCTTATGCTTCGCTTCGCGTCGCGTTCAGTATGTCATGGCCTTAAGTTCTAACATCGTTTATTGTTTTCGATCTAACACTTATTCGTTACTTCTAGTTGTAAGTTCCGGTTTTGTTTTTGCCGGTTAAATGTTAATTGTTATTAGATTATTTTGGATTTAATTATATTTAGTTTATAAAGTACTTAAAGACTTGAGCTCAGGCCGAACTCTGCAGAACAGAGTCGTTATGAACCGTTTGACCGTTTTAGTTGTAATTAATATTATTGATATTCGTTAAAATTCGCGACTTTGCAATCCAAAATATTATCCAGAAATACAAAAATCAAATTATATGTAACAGTAATACAATCAAGAATCCTATATGCATGTGAAACATGGACAGTCACAAAAAAACAGGAAAAAAAAAGATTTCAAACTTTTGAAAATAGTGTACTGCGGAAAATATTTGGACCGAAGGTGGATGAACACACAGGACTATGGAGAATATGGAAAAATAAAGGATTATTTGACTTTTATAAGTACCCTCCCATAATAAACATAATGAAAGCAAAAAATAATACAATGAGCTGGTCATCTGGCAAGAATGAGTGAAGAGATAACTCCAAAAAAGACTCTTAGAAGAAAAACCCTCAGGAAAAAGACTATGGGGAAGACCAAGGAAGCAATGGGAAGACAAGGTGATCCGAGACTTAAAAACACTTGGACTGGAGGAAGACTGGAGCACAATGGCAGAGGAGCGAGAGAAATGGCAGTGCTATGTGCAGCCATGGATTTACAAGGTCCACAAAACCAATAGAAAAAGAAAAAGAAATATTTTTTAGCAATGGCAGAGGAGCGAGAGAAATGGCAGTGCTATGTGCAGGCAGCCATGGATTTACAAGGTCCACAAAACCAATAGAAAAAGAAAAAGAAATATTTTTTACATAATCACTTAAACTTTATATACAAAAACAGTATTATAATTTGTTGTGACAATAGTATAACAATGGTCAAAATACTACTATAACAAGAGTGAATGACACTACTGATGATGAATTATCTTTATTGCATTTTAATCAGGGTTGGGAAGCTGGCTTGAAATAGGTTAGGCTCTGGCACCGGCTCCAGAGCTGTGGTTCCAGAGTCATTGTTTTAAAACTGAGGTTTTAGCTCTGGCTCTGGCTCCAGCTCTATCACTATAAAGGATTTTTTGGTATGACTGCTACCATGAAACACCACTTACCTTACTATCACAACATCATTCATCTTTTAAATTGATATATTGGTGTTTGTATTATAATAATTTATTTTATTTTTAAATTGATATATTGGTGTTTGTAATTATAATAATTTATTTTATATGCATATATTTAAAGATTCAATAAAATCATTTATTAATTTATTTTATATGTATATATTTAAAGTTTCAATAAAATATTTATTTTTGTAAATGGCATTATATCGATAGTCAGAAAATCAAAGACATCTCGCGTATAATTTATTGATTTCAAATTTTTATAGACTTAAATGCTAAAGTCGGGGTAGGCTTATACATGGATTGCGCATTTTTATCGATTTTTAAACTCTAATGTCGGGGGGATCAGCTTATATTCGATGGTAGATGGTTAGGAGCTGGAGCTAGCAGAAATTTTAATGGCTCTGGCTCCTGCTCCATCGAATATGATCAGCTTAGCTCTGGCTCCAACTCCGACTCATCCAAAACTTCCTCCTCCATGGCTCCGGGCTCCGACTCCAGTTCCAGTTCCCCAGCCCTGATTTTAATAATGTCATGCATATTAATATATACTAGTCATACCTATCTACATTATTCACACATAGTATACAATGTCTGCAATTTATTTCATTCATGTGGCAACATCAGGATTCAAATTTTTCTCTAAAATCACAGTTTTTTAAAATACATGTGCTCCTCTTCTTATGATAAAGTTATGTTTTGATACCCCATCATAGATTGAAAAATCAAAAGTTAAAAATTATCAATAATTTTAGTAGCAATAGTAGATAATAGAAGATCTGATATTCCAAGTCCAAGATGATAAAATCATCCAGATTTGATCTGAGATCTTTCAAGTTGGTAAAATTATCTGAAATTAAATCTGGCTTTTAAGGTGTTAAAAATCATCCAGAATTAAAACCAAATCCTTTAAGTCAGCAAGCAATTGATTTACCATGCAGCCTTTGGCTAATTGTAAATTTTTATAAAGCAAAAAAGTATTTCTAGCCAACATGCTGTGAAAATACCAAAGTTTTAAATATAGTAAAAACAATTATAAGATCGGATTATCATAAGTCAAATGATCATAAATAAATAATTAACAAATAAAAATATATTCAAAATATTTATTTCTGATCAAAAAATATTAATAATGAAAATTTTAAAATTATTTATAATAGTTGCAACGACTCAAATTACAACGATTCGCATTTACAACGGCCAAAAATTATTATTAAAAATTCTCTAATTCAACTTTACATACATATATCACTTTCCTTTTATATATACATCATAGCATGTCCATTAGTTGGCAAGCAAAGCATTATTATTGTATCTTGTAATTCTGACATGTCCAGTAAAAGAAATAATACTATTGATGAAAATTCCAACGTAAAAAGGCAAGGAAAGCTTTAATTTTAGCTGTTTTAGGTTAAATAAAAACCTAATTCATGAAAAATATTAAAATAGAAAACAAATAAATCCAAAATTAAAAAAGTTTTCGACTTACGTCAGAATCGACTTACAACAGAGACATTGGAATGGAACCCTGTCATTAGTTGAGGACTACCTGTAAACTCATCATTCAATATATAAAGATGCTATAGGCATGATTTTGAGTGTCAAAAAAAAAGTCATTTCAGATAAACTAAATTAAAATAAAGGTATTTATATCAATGCTGAGCTATAAGCTTTCTAATAATGTTAACATTTTCATGAATTGGTTCAATACTTCAGCAATCATAATGGTGCAGATGGATATTAAATTAATTAATGTATTAATATATTGATATTATGGTTTCTGATATTTTAATTTTGTTCAAATGCATTATACTACAATAGTTTATTACATATCAATGTAATCATAAGCTCTGTAGTATTAAAATAGAGCAAATATAAAGTACTTTTAGCAGAAAAAAATGAGAAATAAATTAATTTTTTTAATCTAACAACTGAAAATGATTTTTGAACAGGCTGAAAAATGTCTGTTTAATTCTTATTTTCCTGCTAAAAATGTTTTATTTTTGTTGTATAATAATGTTTTTTATTTTATCAAAATAATTATGTAAAAATTTATATAAATCAACTTATAAAAATCTGATTTATATGACACTTTCAAAAATATGACTTTGAAAAATTTAGAAACATCTGTATTTAAAAAAAATGAAAACTTGAAAATTGACTTGACATTCCTTGTTCAAAAATGGTTCTGCTTTATCTCAAATTTTTTGATTTCATTTGAAACATCCTTTATATTATCAAACCACTTATAAAAATCTTGCAGTTCAATTTTTTTTTAATTAATGAAAAGATAAGTAATTAATATTGAGAAAGAAATCAATGCTAAAAATCTAATTTTCAAAAAAATCTTTTTGAATATAAACACTCTCTCTACAACATCAATTTTTAGAATTATCATATGATTAATATAAACAGATCTGGAGATCTATATTATAATTTTAGTTTCATAGTATAGATTTTAAAATGTATTATAAATTTTATGAAACAATAATTTGAACTGATAAAGAAAAAAAAATTTTTTTGTTTCAGTAAGAAATTATTGCACTATTTGTAATTTTATTATAATTTTGATTACCAATTATTTAATATAAAATAAATAAATAAATTTAGAGCGTTTAAAAATCTTTCGGATATCACATCTAATATAAAGCATCAGTAATTAAACATTACCTCTAGATTGTGGTTAACCCCAGTTAATTTGCAATGTTGATAATCCAATAATGGATTATCATGAGTATATCAGTGGAGGTTCTAGGGTCAGGCAAGCAAGGCAGTGCCCTAGGAAGAAAATTATGAGACAGCATGAAAAGCAGTTGCAATTTCATACACAAGCCTTATTTATCTTGACAATATTTCATAATATAGAGTCTGTCTGCAAAGACATAATGGTGTATTTTTCTAACGGATAATACAGTTCTAATCAAGGGAGAGAAAAACCATTGCATATTAAATTGTTATTATTTATATCAGTGTTTCTCAAAGTGGATGATATTGACCCCTGGGGAGAAACTGGGTCATTAAAGGTATCAAGCAGCAAGTGTTTAGTAAGGAAGCATGGAGAGTCATATCCTCTACCATCCATTTACTACTTAACACCTCCTTTAACAATTCGGTCACTCTCCACGGCACAGTATTGCCCACTTTGAGAAACACTGATTTACACGATTGAATAACAGTCTGCCTAAACAAAATATTTGTTTCCCTAGTGTTTTCGCACATTCATATATAACAGCACTTCTCAAACTTTTGTACTTGGCGACTCCTTTTAACCCAAGCAAATATTTCGCGATCCTGGGTATATAGATATATAAACTAGGAATACGAATTAAAACATTTGTTAAAATTTTTGCGACCACCAAAGTTTGTTACGTGACCCATATGGGGTCGCAACCCACACTTCGACAATCAGGATATCATAATCGTAAATATGCTTTACTGATTATTAGTATATTTAACATAAATACCACTTTATTTTCATTAAAAACTATATGTAATTCCAGTCTATGTTTACTGTTTCCCAACCTAATACAAAGTTTTAATATATTTCTCATTTGGCTATGTATTTTTGATATCATTATATTTCTGGTTCCAAAGTATTAAATATGTTTATGTATTAATGTGTATGAATGAAGAGAAGGCAGCCATTTTCTGTTACTCAGGTGACAAAATATCTAGATCTGGCACTGGAATATACTATAATCTTTCATAATCAACAGCCTTGTCAAGAATGTGAACAGTTTACAACTGAACCTGAATTAAGCTCATTACTTAGTATTCTTACAAAATATTGGAAAAGAGTGAGAAAAAATAAAACATACAAAATTTATTTAATCTTAAAACAAAAAGTCATTCATTAAAACCTATCAAATTTATTATTATTTAAAATTTCAGATATTACTAATTGTACATTTATCATATTGAAATTGTATATTTTCTATAAGCCAGTATTTTTTTAAGCTAATAACTGGTAATATACTGCAGATCATATTTTTGGAAACTCTAATCTTACCCTAACTTAGGAGATGCCTATTCTATAAATTTCTAAAGTAATTGGTAAAAGTCGGGTTTACGTGTGGCGAGAATCTGGCAACGCGAAGCGCGGCATCGCGTCGCGGTCAGATTGTTTTAGATCAAGTAGTTCTGTCGGTGGGCGGCGAATCTTCAATTTTCTAATATATAGTTTTTGGAGTGGATCTTTAACATAACGGAATTGTCGATTCGTATTTTATACATTAGTCGGTGGGCGGCGAATTTCAATTCTCTAATGTATACAGATAACGCCGCGCTTCTCGCCCACACGTAAGCCCGACTTTTACCAAGTAACTTTATCTTTTGTTTTGATTTTCGTCTGTTTTTATAAAGTGAGTTTCTAAAATTTTATTATTCATTTAGTCATAATCCATTAGGATCTAGTAGTAGTAAAAAAGAGAAGAGCCTGCCCAGCTCAAACAGCGCGACCAACAATGGCCTATTGTGCACCCATTAGGATCTAGATTTTGATAGTTAATTCTATTAATAAAGAAATACGCTGATTATGAGAAAAACTCTGATTAGCAAAAACAGCTGTCAGTAATAAATATAATACTTTCTATTTTTTGTCAATTAAATCAAACATAATAATAAAAATTTAAATAAGATAGTGCGTATGCAAATGAACATACCATTTAAAATTAGGGTTGCCACGTCAGACCTAAGTTTCATCCAGAGACGACGACAAAAAAAAAACACATATATTTATATATGTTTAAATTTTTTTATTTATATAAATTATTATTAATAAAAAATCTCATTCAAAAGTTCTTACAAATTAAATATAATTCTAATGATCACAGAGTAGTTACTTACTATCCACATTATATACAGGTAGGCCTCGATTAGTGCGACTTATAAAATTGATACCGTTTTTCGGTTAGTGCGAGAAAATATTCGATTAGTGCGAGTTTTAAGCACAGACCAGTCTTACTAACAAAGCTCCTTTTATGATGTCAATTAACAAATTACCGTTAAT
>AYEL01078643.1:0-21142 GCA_000484575.1 Olivierus martensii
AAAAAAATGCTTTCATAAGATAAATTTACTTTGTTTAATATAATAAATTTATAGAATGATTAAATACAAAAATTAGGAAGACTATACTGAGACTCTACTGCAATATTACCTCTAGAGCTTTTATTGCCCCGAACGAAAATTTTTGTCGCGCTCCCTCAAGTCGTCAGTTTTGATCAAGGATGGCTTTGAGGGTGATTGAACTGGACGACACATAAGATAAATTTACTTTGTTTAATATAATAAATTTATAAAATGATTAAATACAAAAATTAGGAAGACTATACTGAGACTCTACTGCAATATTACCTCTAGAGCTTTTATTGCCCCGAACGAAAATTTTTGTCGCGCTCCCTCAAGTCGTCAGTTTTGATCAAGGATGGCTTTGAGAGTGATTGAACTGGACGACAGCCCAGTCCGATCATTTTTTTTTAAATTGTGTAAAAAATAATTGTGTCTAAAAAGTAATATGAAGACTGAATTCGAAGATATGAATTTTTTTACAACTTTCAAAAATCGAATAATTCCCTGTCACGTAAAAATTGTAATAACAACAAAAGCTTACTTTTGTTGTTATTACAATTATTACAATTACGTACAATTAAACTTACAATTATTACAATTATTAAACTTACTCCAAGGATATACTATCTTATGCATTTGATATGTCATTAGATAAAAGCCACATATCAGAAAGATGAACATTACTGTACTATTATTTAGCTTTGCTATCGTATACATACAGTAGAGTACAGAAATTCAATTAAAAATAGAAGCTTAATTAAATTAGCATTGAAATTCTCAATTTAACATTAGTGATAAGTAAATCAAATGACATCACAAGTAAGTTTACTAGAACATGAATTTCTTGTCCATAATTTGTTTTTCTAATAATTGAGCCATCAAGAGTGAAATAGTAATTTGATCCCAAGTAAATGTATTACCCAAAACAATAAGTTAGAAATTTAATATAAAGTTTCTGAATTCAATTTTTCATAAATTTATGCCCATTAACATTGAAAAATAGTCCAATCAATTACTCAATATTCTTTTTCTATCCAATTTGTGACATAAAGCAATTTACTTAATATACTTGACATACATAATATATTTACAATAAATCTATGTCTGACGTAAATTGAAGGACGAGGCTCAATTAGGATCAATTAGCCATAGGCCAGCATTGCTTATGACATCATCAGGCAGGAAGATAGCCTATCTTCACTTATAATGTATAATAATCAGGAACAGTAGCATTACTTCTATATTAAAAATATTCTAATCTATATATATGTAAAATGCAATGTTTGTCTGTCTCTCTGTCTTGCATAGGCTCTCACATTGTTTGGATCAAACTAAGCATATCTCTTGATCTTACAACAACATAGCTACCCTGGGTCAAGATTGCTCCAAAGGATGAGGCATTTTGGGATATAATGAAAAAGCCTTCATTTAAATCCTTCAGAGTGCTGTTCAAATTTGCAATAATGTCATAGTTACACCAGTATGAGATCATAACATAATATGTTGATTAAATCAACATTCAAATTGAACACAAAAAACAAATGGACTCCAAAAGCTATAATAAGTGAATGATATGGTAAAATTATATTTCTGCATGGTTCATTATTGAGTTATCCTACATAAAGTTTATAAATTCACAGAATGTAAGTAATGTAACAATGGATGATGACATTACAATAACAGCACATGATGATGATGATGACATCATTGATCTATCTAATCATATACTGATTATATCAATGTTAATAACAATGAAAACAAAAGCTAATAGATTTCAAATTTTAAAATAAATGAATGTGATGACTCTAAAAGAGATGGCTGCCAAAAGTATCCAGTGTGATTCAACAGTTTAAATTAAACTAATCTATAAATTCCACATTTATATAAACAATGCCAGTTAGCCTGGCTAGTGATGTTATATTTTTAAAATTTAATGAGCAAAAAGGTTAAATTTTGTACAAACTTAATTCATAGCTTATAACTAAAATAAAAATTCTAAGTATCTAAAATTCTATACATTTTTTATTGTTATAAAGTTCTGTCACTATATAAGACACTCAAATATAATCAAGGATGATGATAGGTAATATCAGGGTATAAGGGTATCATCCCATTAAATGAAATTATGAACAAATTTATCTCATGAGATATAATCCCAAGAAAAATACCAAAATGATCCAAACTTCATTTAGTTTGAAGCACATACAGTCAGACCTCCATATATCAAACTTCTATATATCGAAATTCTCCGTATATCAAAGCTTTTTGTTAGTCCCATGAAATTTCCATTGAAATTTGTTTCTATATATCGAAAAAAATTTCTATGTATCGAAATTTTTAATTTCAGAGGCGAGGGAAAAGTGTAAGTCCCTGGGTGGCATTTCTCTGCTTTATAACAAAAGTATACTATTATATTATGTTATTGTATTAATCTACTCCCGCGTTTATAGCAAAATTATGTTACGATATTATGTTATTATATAAATCCACAAACTATAGAAAATTGTATAAGATGAATTTAAAACGGAAGGGAAACGAAGTCGATTAACGAAGCCCTCCCCGTAAATTGTTGCTGATATGAAATTCAACCCGAGCGATAATCATACACGGAACAATAGAACCGTGGGAAAGAGGAAGGAGAACGAAAAAAAGAGGAGAAGTCTCCAAGATCTGGAAGTAACGAGACATAGATAATCAAGTCTCACAAAAACAAAGCAAAAGAAAAATAAAAGAATTAAGGATTTACACTAAAAGGAGGAGGATAAACAGAAGCAGTGAGAAAAGACCCAGAGTCCAGAGTCTTCTACTTCTCCTTCCCAAGAAAACAACCTTTCTCCAGGTATGTGCGGTGACGTGCGGGTTGGATACAGCGCACCCCCCTTTTTTATTATAACAACAATTAAAATGACTATATTGCAAGCGATGGCTTTGTTTCCAGCGCGCTCCCCTTTTTTATTATAACAACAATTAAAATGACTATATTGCAAGCGATGGCTTTGTTTCCTTTTTGATGTGTTTTTAGTATATTTTTAAATAATAAACTTTCTCTTTATTTTCTGTATCGTATCTTAGTGTGTTTAATTCCCGTGTTCTGGACCGCTTGTGCCAGGACCCACACCTGCTCATCAATTCGGTCGCACTAACGCGTATATACCGCCTCGAAACCTTACAGTGGTGTCAGGAGTGTGGTGAGGTGCTGAAACGGGTTCAAGCCGGTAAAATTGACAAAATATCACAAGCACCATGGCACAAACGCAATCAGGGGATGGAACCGGGAGGCCGGCAGGCATAGCGAAATCATTTGCTCCACTAGGAACGGTGCTGTCTAGTTTTAATGGCGAATTGGGATCGAAGATACGATCCTTCTTCGAGCAACTGAAAGAAGTGGCAGATTTACATCAGTGGGATGAGAATGAAATCTCAGAGTCGCTCGATGTAAGCTCACAGGCATAGCTTGAGATTTTGCCTATCGGAGTCAAAAAATTAAAGACGTCACTGAGTATGAGGACTTTAAGAAACTTATGATTCAAAGATTCGACACCGAACCATTATCTGTCAGAACGCAAAAATTCCACCAGTGTACACAACAAAAAGGGGAAGACGTACAGGCATATGTGGTCAGGTTGCAAAGCTTAGCTGTAGGGATTAGTCCAACTCCAGATACAGTTAGCAGCACTGATAGAGGAGTGATAGATAGCTTCTTACAAAGGGAATTAGATGCAAAGTTAAAAATTCAATTCCTTTCAGGTTTACTTCCCACTATTAGACGTCAAGTAATGTCGAGAGATCCAGTAACCTTTGAACAAGCCGTGGCAATAACATTTAATGAAGAATTAGCAGAACAATTAACAGCAAAACCTAAATATTCAATTAGTGCAATAGATGTCGAGATATCTGAGTTTCAAGAAGAATTAGAGCAATTGAGAGCTAATCTAGAGAGCAAAGAGCAAAGAGCGGCTTTGGTACACCAGTCAATGTTACCTAAGAGGCAGGCATGTTCATCTGTAGTATACCAAGCTAGTCGGATAGAAAACAATGGTATGCAGCGGCCAATAGAGACAACTACCTCTAGACAGAACAAATTGGCAGGACATTCCTCAACATTTCCACAACAATCGTCATACAATCGATATAGACCACCTTTGAACGATGTGACGACTACACCCAAATCGCTCTATCCACCATTAAATTTCGTGCAGAATGTTTTCTGACCAAACATCACTTGTTTTAGCTGTGGGAGAATAGGTCATTTTGCTAGGGAATGTCGCAGTCGTACAAATAATATTCAGAAGGGAAGCTCTAGGCTATTTATCGGTCCAAAAAATGGGGATATGGCCCCCACTGACAATTAGGACCGGGGTCAATAGCAAAACATATTAAAACGAAACGCGACACTATTTTGGTAACGTCAAATACCAAGAAAAAAGATTTTGATAGATTAAGCGATCCAGTAGTATTATGTAAAGTAGAAAATATGCATTGTCCATTACTTGTTGATACGGGGTCCAGGGTGACATTGATCTCGACGGAATTAATTAAGAAATGTGATAGACATCTCATTAGTAATGGTGAGGAGCCAGCTGAATTACAAGGAATCACTGGGCATCCACTTTGACGTAGCGGTATATATAATTTAATGTTGAAATTGGGTCCAAAGCGATTTATTCACCCATGTTATATAGTTGATATGGCTGCTACAAACCCTTATAAAGGTATATTAGGAAGAGACATTTTACAAAAACTTAATGTAAATATATCATTTAAGGATAGGAAAATCAAATTTTCTAGAAGGGAAGAAGTGAGGTTTTGCAATTTTTCAACTAATTCTTATCCTGTATATAATGTTGATCAACGAGAGAGGTAAAGACAGAACATTGATACATTGCAGAACACTATTAAAAGAACTTCATGCTATTTTCACAAACAATTGCAAAGCAAAAATTTGTATCCAATTAAATTAATATATGGAAGTACCCTTCTACCAAGATCGGAAGTGATCATGGCAGCAAAGGCGAGCCTGCAAAAATTACGGCCTGGGACTATTGGTGTAATAGAGCCTAAATTGAATCAAGAAGGTATCCTAGGTGCATGTGTGTTAACAAAAGTCAATGGGAGAGGAATAATTCCCGTTCAACTTATAAATTTGACTGAAGATCCTATAAAGTTAAGGAAAAACCAGTCAGTTGGGAAATTCGTCAGAGCAGTCAAAGAAACTGCCACAGAAGCAAATTCTACTACTAGTTGCGTTAACAGTAGAGCTAAACAGAAAAATTTAACAACACAGGAATTTGAACAATTATTTAATTGGGAAGATATTAATGAGGAAGAAAAAGCAGCTTTATTACCTTTACTTTATAAATATAGACACATTTTTGCGAGTAACAATTCGGATTTAAGGTTGTGCACCTGGATAGAACATGAGATTCATACAGGTGATGCACTACCAATACATCAAGCCCCATATCGCAATCCTTATGCGCAGAAGGAGAAATTGGATGAAATTATAGATCTTTTGGACAATGGTGTAATTCAACCATCGAATTTATCTTGGTCAGCCCCAGCGCTGTTGGTGAAGAAAAAGGATGGGACACAGAGGTTAGTGATCGATTATCACAAATTGAATAAAATTACCGTATAGATCCCTACCCTTTACCTCAGATACCTGAGACACTTAGCATGTTGGCCAATACAAAATACTTTTCCGTAATGGACACCATATCCGGATTTTGGCAGGTGGGAGTTAAGGAATAAGAAAAGACCACTTTTTTTACGACAAATGGTCATTATGAATTTACCAGAATGCCGATGGGATTGTGTAATGTGCCCTCTAATAAAATACTTTTCCGTAATGGACACCATATCCGGATTTTGGCAGGTGGGTGTTAAGGAATAAGAAAAGACCACTTTTTCTACAACAAATGGTCATTATGAATTTACCAGAATGCTGATGGGATTGTGTAATGTGCCCTCTACTTGGCAAAAACTTGCAGATTTGGTATTAGGTGGTCTTAAGGGAAGGTGTGCTTGGTGTATATGGACGATATTCTGGTGTTTAGTCCAGATCTTCAAACGCATTTAGAATGATTAGAAGCTATTTTCAAGAGACTGGAAACAGCAGGACTGAAATTAAAGCCAAAAAAATGCTCATTTTTACAGTGCCAAACTAAATATCTAGGACATAATTTCCGCAGAGGGAGTACAACCAGATCCTGACAAAATTGTGTGTGTCAAAAATTTCCCAATTCCTAAATGTAAAACAGATGTCCGCACATTTTTAGGCTTAACTGGGTATTATCGACGTCATATAGATGGCTATGACAAAATCGCCAAACCTCTTATGGAACTGTTAAGAAATCGAACCAAATTCATTTGGGAAGAACCACAGCAATCAGCCTTTGAACACTTAAAGCAAATTTTGATATCAGCCCCTCTATTAAGTTATCCCAATTTTAATAAGCCATTCATACTATCAACAGATGCATCATCTACTGCTTTAGGCACAGTGTTAGTGCAGAATCAGGGGAAGGATGAATTTCCTATAGCATATGCCAGCTGACAACTAAAGGGTGCTGAAATAAATTACAGTGCAACAGAAAAGGAGTGTGTAGCCGTAATTTGGGCTATTAAGTATTTTCGACTGTATCTATATGGCAGAAAATTTACAATTATAACTGATCATCGGCCATTAAAATGGTTAATCAACGTTAAAGATCCATGTTCCCGTTAACATGATGGAACTTATATTTACAAGAATATAGTTTCGAACATCGTTCATAAACCAGGTAAAATTCATAATAATGCTGATAGTCTTAGTAGAATATCTATAAATCAGATTAACTCCTTCTCCCCAATCTATAGCAAACAATCTATTCGGGACACTCAAGTTAAAGATCCTCTTCGAAATCGAGTTCGAGAAATTATTAAGCAAAATTTAAGAATTAAGAAAGGTGAAACTTTTCGATAAATTAGAATCTTTTATAATAGATAACGATGATCTGTTATATCATATTCTCACTCCAAATCATAGAAAAGAATGCTGGTATCAAATTGTGATTCCTAGGGTGATGACAGAATATATTTTAAAACTACCATGACATCCCTACATCGGGTCATTTAAAAACTAAAAAAATGCGTCAAAAAATAGAATCTGTTTTATTGGCCAACCCTACGGAGAGATGTAAAAGATTATTGTGATCATTGTGAAAACTGCTGCATTTAGGAAACAGATAAATCCGCAAACTCAACAACCTCTCCAACTATTTGCAGATGTTGATGCCCCTTTTTTACGAATGGGAATAGACATTTTAGGGCCATTACCTACTTCCAATCAAGGAAATAAATATATTTTGGTAATGGTGGACCATTTTTCCCATTATGCAAAATGTGCTGCGCTCCCAGATCAGAAAGTTGATACAATTGTATGTGCTTTTGTGGAATGGATAATACTCTGACATTCGCCCCAAAACAACTGCTCTCAGATAGGGGTGCCAACTTCATGGCTCGGCTCATGGAAGAAATTAGCTAGCGCACGCGTACTTGCTTCGATGGTCGCTGCTAAGCTGGTCGGACAGTATTAATTTAATAAAATCAATTAATAAAAATATCTTAAAATGTTAAAATATTTTTGTGTGTAAAATAATAACAGATAATATAAAAATATGAAACTGCTAAAGAAATATTATTTCAATTTAAATGTAGTGACTGAAAATTAATGCATAGAAATTTTTATGATTCCTCTACTGAATATCTGAGTTCAGCACCGTATACAACACCTTCAGATGCTTTCAAAGAAGGATCCAGACCCATTGAATCCCATTCTTTTCCTAATGATCGACCTCAACAAATGTGTAGAATCCCGTCATTACACCTTCTTGCATAACACTGAAGTATCCTGCCCATAAAATCTATAATCCCGCCACATAGTAACTTCCGATTAGAAAGTGGAATCAAATAGCATAGAAAAGAAAAAGGATCTTCAAATTGGTTTTTCTTCTTATTAATATTTTATGATGGTTTTCAACTATATGTTACTAACCATGAGAGTATTCCATTGCCTTCTACAAGTCACCCGCCATCATGAGGATGGTCATTTTTTTGTCAACAGATGACACTACTTTCCATTCTGTAAGAGTCTTGCTAAGAATACTGAATGACGGAACGAAACAAGCTCTTCCATAGACTTCCCACCCCTCCGAAGGGATCAGTCATATTGTGGAGAATAGGAATCGACTGGGACATTTCGGACTCTGTAAACAAATATTTTCAAAGGTGGGACTCCAGACTCGAACTGGGCCCTCAAAAATGGAAAGCTGAAGCGTTTCCACGCAGCCAATCCAGTTGACTAGGTCAACCATTAGAATGGATGAAAAGAACCAGACTGTTGGCTGAAACCCTCTCGAGGGCACCCATCTTGACGTGGTGAGAGGGCTCACCGGCTGTCACTATGCCTGTATCTGGTGGATCCGGGCCGATACGTTCTTATAGACAAAGAGAAAAACTAAGAGGTTGGTATATCCGGGCCGATACATCCATAGTGACAGGGAGAAACTAAGAGGTTGCCCAAATGTAGGCGAAGACGACCCCACACCTCCGAGGCGAAACTCTGGCGAAGACGACCCCACACCTCCGACGGGCGTGTGCAGACGTTGGTGTGTCCTCGGCAGTCGAAAGGGAGTGGCTCACCTGAGTAGACAAGCCGTGGGAAGTCCTAGCCGGGTAATTCGCCTGGATCTCGGTTGACTTTCTATAGAGAGATCCAGCAGCAATTCGACTGGTCGGCCTGGGAGAGACCCACGCCCCGGCCCCCAGTTTGCTGCCCCTAGTGAAGAAATTCCTATAGGGTCGGTAGAGCATGGCTGCACCCATCCCTCGCTGATGGATGCTCTGTAGTTCGCCACTCGACCGTCCGAGTCCCTGCGGATCCGGGATTAAGAATTGGTCCGACGTATGCCCTGTGTGAGATACGAGTCCTCTATAAGGGTCCCAATCCCAAGGCGTTGTACCGGTCCGACGGGATGAATGGTGGAGGGAATACTGTCCGGCGCTCAGTAATGAGCACCCGTTTGTAGCGAATACACGCCTCTTGTGTCTCCGCTCCCTTGTGGACGGAGGCAATTCTCGGCCCTTTAAAGGTCGCTTCGGCGACACAGTGCACGAGATGCGAATGCGGCCTTCATTCCCCTAGGCCTGGCAAACCTGAGCGAGTCCGCCGTATTGGTATTTCGTTCGCTTGTGGATCAGAGAGGTGGTCAGGCGAGTCCGCACCCCTAGTTGCAGGCAATGATTAAGCCGAGATTATTCTCGCAGACATAAGTACCCTGTAGTACCCTCGTTGGTGGAGCAGGGGAAAAGCTTTGGCTAGTCTCAGAATACGACATAAGCCTGTTGGCTGAAATATCTCAATGGAAGTATATATGTTACATCCTAGAGGAACCGGTTTCAATTCTCATTCCTCCAAAAGAAAAATTCATCATTCTCATTTTTCAAATGAGAATCAATTTTTCAAATGATCAATTCTCATTTTTCAAATGAGCTCAGATCCATTGTTAAATCCCAGTCTTCAGTTGGCCGGATTGACTTTGTGGCCTTCTATTCTCAATTCTATGTGTTCGACTCTCGGATCTCGCTTCTTAAAAATAATTATCTTTGGGTCCGGACCCAGCCCATTGATCCTCAGTTACCAGAATCCGATTGACCCCTCTACAGGGGAATGAATCCTATGGGAGATTAGGCAGGTTTAGCCTCCATATCACACAGGGATGTACTGTATCTGGCGGCGGCCACTGATAAACCCCATCACAAACTGGGCCATGATGGGATCAACCGGATGGTTGAAGGATGGGGTTCAACGACGGGTCGGGCCCAGATCCCTCCTGAAAACTGGAAGTGTAAGACCTGGATCCTCCAGAGTAGTTAGCTACAGCTTTACCACGCGGCTTTCGGCCGATTTCCTGTGGACAGACTTGTTTTTCCGATCATTTAATATTCTATTTAAATGGAAAGTGGTGATATCTATTACCAAAACAAAACCATTCCCTACTGGCACTGATCCCATACGCTCCCATGAAGTATTCTAGTCTCACGTTTTAATGTTGCGATTGATCTCATCCCATCATGTTCACTCACTTCAATACATTCACATATTAACAACACGTAATTTGTTAATTTTTAATTGAAAGCGATATAAGTATACATTTCGGGAGAGAAAATTCGTACTATGCTGTCAGAACACATGTTGCAGCAAATTATGGGTAATTTTAAATGTTAATCTGGGTTCGCGACTACAGCTCGATAACAAATCTTATTGCAATTATAAGTGATGCGCCGCAAACGGAATCGCGAAGAATCGATTCTAAGTGAACTAGTAAGGCTGGATTCACACTGACCTTGCGACTGCGATCTCGACCTCAACTGCGACCGTTGCTATAGAAACAATCCCATCAAGCGTCCCTTCCCGACTCTTTACTGCAACCACGACAATATTCAACTTGCTGAATATTGTCGTAGTCGCAGCGGCTACATCATTACGATAGCCAATAGAAAGGAGGCATTTGGCCATTTGTTACGAGCTATATGCTACATCAGCTCTTATTGGCTGTTGTTTACGCAGTAGCTATTGGTTTATTCTAAAAATCATGAAGCCAGTCGTGATCAATGTGCATGTTCTATCGCAAGTTATCAATCATGGTCATAGTCGTAGACGTGGTCTCAGACCAGTGTGAATCCAGCCTAATTCTGCTATCTTTGAGAGAAATATCATGTTTAGATGATTATCCGTCCCAGAGTTTTACATTGTCCAGCATTAGTAAATGTCCCAGTAAACGTCCCGGATTTTAAAATCTGTTCCATTTTCAAAACGTAAGTTTTTATTTTTTAAGATTTGCACGTGAGAAATCGGCTATGACATTTGATAACATTGTTCGAAATTCAGGTTCTAAACATACATCAAATCAGTGTCGTTAAATTCATGCCGATATCTGCTAACTGTGCAGCAGTTTCAAACTGGCAGTTCGCGGACACTTGCGTCAGATTTACTGCGGCAAAAGACTCACTGACGCAAGTGTCTAGCACTCAGTTGTTAGCCGCCTGCATGCTAGAGATATTTGTCCGCCCCTATCAATGCGGATCAATGATCCTTTAAGGAATATAGTATTATTTATTAACAATGCCACGTTCGCTATTTAAGCACCGACCATTATATTAAAATAATAAATTATATTTTAATTTTTTTCTTTAACGTGCCACGCAGAAGGACTGGGTCCGGCATGTCCTGAAAAGATTTTCAGGGCCCGGTCCGGCGATCCTCGTCCTTCACCATCGGCCATCCTTCACAGGTGTTGGTGCAGCCCGTGATTGGAATTGGCCCCTCAGTAGTGATCTCCCTGATTGGAAAGGTGCTTAAAAATGCCAATCTGAAGATCTTAAATTGTATACAATCTGAATATGTATATACACAAATCGGATACAAACAACTGAATATCATATACAGTAATATCTCGAAGTTACGCGATAGGTGGGACCGATGAAAATCGCGTAAGTCGGGGTAAACTTTGCATATAAATATTATATAAATTTGGTTTAATTGGGACCATGGATTAACAAAGACACTAGTTTAGAAGAAAAATATTTCATAAAATTGCAGTTCTTTATACATATTACTGCAAAATATTAAAAAGTAAATGAGTTACGTAAAAAATTATTCACTTTTACTTAATTATCATACCATATCTTCAGCATTTTTTCCATCTCAGTAATAATACCATGACGTTTACGAATTATGCTTGAGTTCAAGGATTGAGCATTTTTCACCATAATGTTTACGCATGCTTGAGTTCAAGGGTCGAGCATTTTTCTCCATATCGAGATTTCTTTCATTATCTTTTATAATCGTTCTTACTATGGATTCCAGTAGCTCAAACTTCTTTTCCAATTCACAAATTTTCATTCTGTTATCAAAATTCTTGATAATGTTAACTTTACATTCAAAGGATATCGTAATCCTTTTCTTACTAGGTGCAGGAAAATCACATTTACTTCGTTTGGATGAAATAGTATTTTTAAGGGTTTAGAAAACATAATAAAACAATTTTAACTTTCGTCAATCGTAGAATCGTAATCGTGCATAGCATTGCACGCGTTTCGCGCGAAACGCATGCAATGCGTATCACAAACAAGATAGTGTGCAGCAGGGTTGCCAAACAAAAAAATCAAGAACCTCGTAACTCCGAGTTCGCGTAAGTCGGGGGTATTACTGTATTCTTTTTTGTAATTGTCTCAACTCCGCATTCCACGAAGTGGGTTACTAAGTGGAGGGAATCACAATGTCCAATGTAGGCCGATAAATTTGTGAAGTTAGTAATAAGATGAACGATGGGGTTCAATGGGCATGACCTGGACCCCTCCTGAAAAATCTGCTGATATGGTATGGGAATTAAACCAGGATTCTCTAGAGTGGAAGTACAACACGCTTCCACTGCAGTCATCCAGAATGCGTTCAAAATCACAATTAAATTTGATTCATTATTGGTTTCCGTGGAAAATACAGCAGTTGTGTTGAATGGCCGAGTGTAACGCTTTGGCGTGCCACTCGGCCATTCTATAGAAGAACTCGGGTTCGCGTCCCAGGTCTGGTCTCGGATTTTTTCGGGGTATTGGGCCTGGCCCGGCGACCGCCATCCTTCAGCATCCGGCACCCCTCTACGGGTGTCGGTGCAGCCCGTGGTTGGAACTGGCTTCGGCTCCTTAGTAATCTCCTTGATTGGAAAGGGGGCGTAAAATATGCCAAAAAAACTCACGTGTATATATACTCTATTTCAATGCGATCTGTTACACTCAATTTCACGAAGCAACAGGTATTCTGTTGCAAGCGATACGGTGCGCTTTAGTGGAGATCGTCTAGTGGTCTAGTATTTGAATAAAATCTTCTATACTCTAACTTTTAACGAACATTTATTTAAGTTGACTATAATCTTACACTCAGACATGAACTTGAATTAGAATTGAATTATAACATAGAATATTGTATGACACTGAAGAGCCAAGAATAATGAAGATTATCAAGTACATATAACTAAACGTCTAGACCTATTCCTAATACTAACTACATACAATATGACGATACCAAATCGCAACACCCGATCTTTCCCTATCCGAAGAAAGAATGAAATTAAAGATATTTATCTCCAAGGAGGCAAATTCGAAAGAATTGGAGTTCAACGAAGAAGGCTGATTACGGGAGGAAGATGAAGAGTAGCTGAACAATACGGAAAATCATACGAACAGGAGAACGGGCAGAGGTAATCGAACTCAGACAATCAATGATGTCCATTCAATAGGATTTAGCTTTTATAGTCCCTTTAGATTACCGTCTTCCAAGATAATCTAAAGGGACTCTGATCAATCAATCTCGGATCAAATCCAAAGAGGATTTGATCAAAGATTGTTTTAAATTAACAACATAATATAATAAAAATTAATTGCACCATAAAAAGAATGAAACATTCATTGAATTAGAGCAGTGCAGCGGTAGGAGTAGTAGCCCAAAATATGGAAATAACAAATGTGATTAGAGATTTTGCAAATTTAAAATCTAGAAGAAAGAATTTTAAATTTGTTTATTTTTGTGGTAGGGACTCGAATAATATTTTGCCAAAAATATTAAGTTCCACTACAACCGAACACATGATTGCACTAATCAAAATAACCAGTCTTATTTGCAAGTGTCTTCTGACACTTGCAAATAAGATTGAATTATTACAAATAATGCAAGATTTATTATTCTATGATTAGCACAATTATTTATGATATTATGATTATGATCTTTCGTAATATCCAATTAGCGCAATTTATTTGCATGTGTCTTCTGACACTTACAAATAAATTGATACCAACTGGATATTATGAAAGAGAAAAGAAGGATACGAGAGAGAATATTGTCTGAATTCTCACATAATGTCAATTACATATAAATTACTATTATTTCCCTCTAGTGAGATGGGATCTTCCTTGTAATATGAAATCCTAAATTATAGCTTATGTAATTTATGTGCAAATCCGGCGTTGCTTGATGTTTATATGACGATTATTCATTCTATTAGTCCCATGATTAGTTCTTCTTTTTCACTTCCCCATTCAATCTTATCCGGCGGCCGGATGGTCGAGTGGTAACGAGTTGGCGTGCCACGCAGAAGGACCCGGATTCGAGTCAAGCGTGCAGCATCTCCTGAAAAGTTTTTTCCGGATAATGAGCCCTGTCCGCGATATTCGTCCTTCTCCCCGCCACGGGTGTGAGTGCAGTCCGTGGTTGGAACTGGCCCCGCCCCCTTTTTGTCAACAGATAACGCCTCATTCCATTCTAGAAGAATACTGTGTGGCAGCGCGCAATAAGCCCTTCCACAGGCTACCCACTCCTGCAGAGCGGTCAGCCGGATTGTAGAGGACGGGGATCATTGTGCTGGGCCCGGACACCATGATAAATATTTTCAAAAGTGTGTTCTGAGACTTGAACCCGGATCCTCCAGAGTGGAAAGCTGAAGCGTTCCCACGTAAGCCAATCCGGCCCATCCCCTTTGTAATCTCCGCGAGTGGAAAGGGGCGTAAAAATGCAAAAAGAAAGAAAGGGGAATAAAACTGAAAAACAAAGCTAATCTTATCTTGCATAATATACAATATGCGTCGGCCGGATTGGCCGCGTGGAAACGCTTCGGCTTTCCACTCTGGAGGACCCGGGTTCGAGTCTCAGGTCCCACCCTTTGAAAATATTTATCATGGGGACCGAGCCCGGCCCGTCGATCCCCGTCCTCCACAATCCGGCTGACCCCTTCCCAGGGTTGGGCAGCCTGTGGAAGGGCTTGTTTCGCCCCGCCACATAGTATTCTACTTGAATGGAGTGTGGCGTCATCTGTTGACAAAAAAAAATAAAAAATATATATTATGCAAGATAAAATTATCTTGCTTGCTAACTTATAATATGTTGATTTGTAACTGTGTTTGAAATACCAGTGACTCGGAATTATATTTATTATATATTCTTCTATTTCTGAATTATAATATTATAATTATTATATGCTTTTATATTGAATTTGGTGACAAATTTTAAAATAATCCAAAATTAAATATCCCAGAGGGCGTACATACGGTGGTGACGTTTTGAGTCGTTGTCGTTATCGTTTAATCAATTGATGAAGAAATGGTCTAAGTTTTATCTATATAATTTATTTTTTATGATAAATATATATATTTTTATGTATTTAAAACCATTAATGAATTAGTTATAACGCTACAATTTTAATAATATAAGAATTATTGTAAGCATTAGTTTTGGTGTTCGGAGATACTAAGCCTATCAAAATGGCGTCAGGGACTGCACAACAAGAAGGTAAGATTGATTATTTTGTTTTATTTAAAACTGACTTATGAACGATTTTAAGATCTTTATTAGGTTATGTTTGTAATTATTTACAGAAATAAATAACTTTTATAGGTTACAATCAAAGAATCGTTCTAATACATTTTAGATTTGAATTTTTATCTTCTACTTTGATATATAGTGTAATTATTACGAAGTTATACACACTTCGTATTTGATAAAACTTATATCGCAATCTGAAATATTACATAATAAAATTTGGTATATTTATACCCACAAACAGAATAAAATTATCGTAATATGCTATTATATTTTTTCGGGAGTTGCAAATATTATTTTATGTGTGATTTAAAATAAATTAATAATTTAGAAATACAGAAGTATTAATGTCAATAAAGATAAATATAAATTCATATATATATATATATATATCCATATGCATATTTTAGTAGTCCACGTTTTTATTTTTATTTAGTAACTTTATATCTGTGGGTCGGAGGTATAGGACACTATGTCACATTTACTACATTTTACAGGAGAGCAGTTTGAAGATGTTTTACGCTATTTTCCCTTATGGACTTGGTGTTATTTAAAAGCACCGTAACTCCACTAATTATTGATGTAGGACATAGTGTTATATACCTGTGGGTAGAGGACAATAAACCCATATGATTGTGCCAATAATCTCATTTTGTCCACAAATGGACATAGTGCCCTATACCTCCGACCAACAGATATAAAATTTTGTTCTGAAACATAAAAATATTGTTGCTGTTTCAGAAATCAATTTAGAAATCAATGACAATGTTGATTTCTGTATTTTATTATTTGAAATTTTTGAAAAGTTTGCATATTTTTCATAAACAGTTAATATAAATCAATAATATAATTTTTTATCTATATTTATGATATATAACTTTTCCCTGATTATCTAAAAATAGGTCATTGCTTTATAGTGTACCTGTCATTGATTTTTGCACATTGCATTATAACATATGTAAAAAAATTATTATGTATCTGATTGCATTTATATAGAAAACTTTTAATAAATTTCAATTATTTCTAAATACTTTAATACAAGAGAAGACCAAAAATGCCTTACTTCACCTTGTTATATGTGTGCAATAAATCTGTAACAATGATAAGAGTACTGTCTTAATAATACACATGCCTTTTTTTGTTTTAACAGTTCTGTTTAACCAGAGTTAGAAGTGTGATAGTAGAAAAAGGTATTATATACTTATAGTGACATATGTCCTTTATTTCATTTCTCTGTCCTTTAGATTTTTTTTTTTAATGTCCATTTTGTCCTTTATTTTGTGAATTGAAATAATAAATTGAATACTGGTGCACAACAGACAATCCAAAAATACACAGCACTGTCATTTTCTATGACAGTGTCATGTTTATGTTATCACCTGTGACAAGAGAAAAATGGCAACAAAAAGTCAAGTCTTGCCATACGGTGGAATTTTTAATTATTTCACAGACTAACATATATTGTTTAGTAACGTTTTAAAAATCATTGGAATTTGCTTGTCCTCTCAGATCTAATGTTCTCACTAAACGGGTATTTTTGTTAGTGAATAATATGTGGACTATTGAAAAAATTCAGTTAAAAGTTGAAACATTGAAAACATGTATTTATACCAAATGCAACTTTGATATGACATGTAGAGTTTTATGAATTTTTAAAAGAAACCTGATTAATTAAAAAAGTTAATTCTTAATGAAAAATATCGAGAATAATTTTTTTAAATAATATGATTGTTTAAAATGTTTGTTGTTTATTATTAGTATTGTGTATTATATTTTATAATAAATGTTATAAGGCTTTTCAGTTTTAGTGAAACAAGTAAATGCAACCTGCTTTTTTTTTATTATGAAACAATTTCTGATTTGTCCTTTATTTTCTCCAAAAAATATAGTCAGCATAATTATACTGGACTAAATTGAGTATTAAGTTGTGATATGGTTCCTTCATTTTTGAGGGAAAACTGGACAAACAATCCGTGAAGAAATGTCGGTTTTTATGGCAAAGAATGTCCATCATGTCAGACTGTGAAATAGTGAAAACAGGAATTCAAATGTGGTCACATCAGTATACAGGATGACTTGAGAAGACCATTCACTAAGATCATGTTATCTCTGTTTTGGGACAGCAAAGCTGGCATATTGACAAATTACTTACAATAAGAGTTGACAATAACAGGGGTATACTACAACAACTTGCTACAAATGTTGCAAGACATGGAAATATGTTTGAAGAAAAAATATGTGGTCATAACGTCCACTCTGAGTACAAATGAAATCAGAACTACATTTGTTTAGACTTCAGGAAAAGATTCATAATTATGTAAAATACAATATTTTGTTTGATAATTATTTCTTTACATAATTTTTATAAGGAAGTATCAAAAAATTTTTAAATATCAACAGAATAATGTAGAAAATTTTTGTTTTGTTGAAGAGAAGATACTTGTCAAAAGTGAAAACTATTTAAGAAAAATGTAGGTTGACAACCTGCTCCATCATGAAACATGTTCAGTGAATGACATCATCACTGTTGGGATAACGAGTTTCAGAAACTTGAATCTGGCATGAGTTTTATGACACGTTCATGTTTCTGTTATATTTGCATTGCCTCAGCTATGAAAACATTATTTTTAATAATTTATTAATAATATTTATTTATTTAATATACAGGCTGGCCCATAAATATGTATATGATGTTTCAGATTCTGTGGTAAAGAAACTAGTAATTTGAACATAAACACATTACTCTCAACCGACATTATATAAAAATATGAATTAATACACTACCTAGAGAAGATACATTATAATAAACAAGCACTTCGGCAGGAATAAAAATAACCAAAACACATAAGGTTAAATAGTAGTAGCACTTTTTTTTTTATTCAAATCTTCTTCAGCTACATGAAGAAAAGAACATTCTTTATGTAGCTGAAGAGGATTTGAAAAAAAATCGAAAGTGCTACTACTATTTAACCTTATGTGTTTCGGTTATTTTTGTTCTTGCATAAGTGCTTGTTTATTATTATGCACATTACTCTTGTACCTTTCCTTACAGGAATCTGCCATCCTCCGTCTCACCTCTGCATAATTGTTTGTTGCAGAATACAAATGCATACAATGCACATGCTGTTCCAGAGACAATTGTTCTGCCATCCTGTCTGGCATACACTAATGGTTCTAAGTCCAATGACTGTTATCCCCACTCTCAGGCTACACAGTGTTGCCATATCAAAACTTTTTGTCCAAAATTACAAATACTACAATCAATCAAACATCATATACATAATTATGGGCCACCCTGTATATTGAATACAATAGATAAATCATGTTTTATGCAAAATGACTTAAATAAAAACAAGTTTCAAAATATCATAAAATATTTTTAAAAATATGCAAAAAGAAAAAGAATGAAATGAAAAAATGTGTTGTATTTAGCCGATTTGATTACAGCAATGTTTCTTAAACTTGGCTTTCTATAAATTCCTTTTCAAGAAAAAGAAATTTGCAGATATCCAATATTAAATTATTGGTATTTAATTTTTTAGAGCATAAACTTTTATCTGCTTTTATTAATATTTTTTTTTTCAAGATTATTATTGAAATAAATTCTTTGTATATTTTTATAAAACTCTATTCTTATGAATGTTTTCAAATTCTGGAATCCATGGATCACATTTTGAGAATCACTAGTATAGAGATTTGTATTCATTCATGTCTGTGTTTCACTTAAACACAGAAAGACATTAACCTCTTGAGTGCTACACATGTCAATATCTATCTGTAATTGCTGGCTGGCCAGTAATTAAAATTATGCCTAATTAATATGCAAATAATTTAAATAATACTGTCTTACTTAATTTTTGACAATCTTTAAAATTTTCAAATTTTAGAGTTTCACCCTTTTTCTAACTGTTTAAGCACTTTTTTGATATCAGACCATTGTGCATGTCCCTATACAGATATCAGTTGCATTGACCAATCAAAGAATTTATTGATTACATTATTGCCATAAATATGAGTGATTATATGTCAATGACATTGTAAGTCAAGTACTATCTGTAGTATTAGTCCAACTTTGCAGTGATGATCAGATATTAGAAGCCAGAATAAATGGTGCTTTGGATCATCTAGGCCAGCGGTTCTCAAATTTTTTTTCCCCGGCCCGCATACATTTGTTTGTTATATTAAGCGGGATGCATTATGCTATATCAGCAGTCGGCAACCAGTTGATATCATGTGGAAAAAAATTATATGAGTGCATCAGGAAGTCTGTAGTAAATTAGAAAACTCTAATTTTTTCAGATTTTTAAAAAATTTCTTAATATCAAAATTTTTTTTTTTGCATGTGGGAGAAGAATTCCGCACTTTCATTAAATTCATACTAAATTTTTATGTGCATTCCGGGCCACACGTAAAAGCTTGGCAGGCCAAATGTGCCCATGGGCCACAGGTTGAGAATGGCTGATCTAGGTTTTCAATGGATCAGATTGTTCACTGAATTATATCACTTTTCACAGATGCTTTTCATGTGAATTTTATCTTGATTTTTTATGCTCAAAATAATGAGACTTGACTGCCAAATATTTATGCAATATAGGCAATACCCAACTTATGTAGATTTATATTTGTATAAAGTTAATTTTAGTTAATGAACTGAATCTGAATCCTGCCCTTCCTGATAAAAATTGTAGGTGTAGGACTGAATTGATCATATACGGTGGTAAAAAACTTCTTTATCATGCACCTTATGTTCATGCTTATTCTTTAATATAACTTAAAAAATAAGTACATAAGTTAGTTAATATTTTTAATTTCAAGAATTTAATAAAAATTATAGTTTACTCATTAAATAAGGAATGATGTTATTGTGGGGATCGGAATCCCCCTATCTTGGCAGAAATGAAGAATTTAATGATGCAATTATTAAAAACAGAATGTAATAGATATCATTATTGTTATTTTCGAGGTAATAAATTCTAGATGGTTTATTCAGGTGTCAATGCAAAGTCAAAGACTTGACACCTGATCCATCTGGAAATTATGTAAGATAGAATCGTCCCTGGAAAGGTGAGAAAAGGCTCGAACATATTATGTAAGATAGAATCGTCCTGGGAAAGGTGAGAAAAGGCTCGAACATATAAAAGAGCAAGGACAGATGAGGTCGAGGCTTTTGTTGGGCTTTTGGTTCGAAGTCTTGTTTGGATTACCGCTCTGTTCTCTGTTCCTTATTCTCCAGCCTCTGCTAAATTGAAGTCGTGAATACTTCTGGGAAACAGTTAAGGAGGTTGATAAGCCTTTCCTTTGTCACGGAAGAAAATTGAATCCCTCTTCAACAGGTGTTAATTGTGCATAGTATTTGGACTAAAGACTGGTATTTTTAAAAGACTATAGACTGTTTTGTGCTACTGTCTACGATCAAGAGATACAGCTAAACAGCTCCAGGTACCTCTCTTTATTTTGTTGGGAAATGACTGCTGTAAAATTTGAATCTCTCGCTATTTGCATCTAATCAACAATAAAGAAGCTGTTGAATTTGTTTTCAATGTTGTTCTCCATCTGTGTTTCGAGTTGTCTTATTTGTCATCCTTATCTGCGCATCGTTTGTGGACCACTTTTAGGCCTAAAGCTTGTAATTTCTGTTTTCAGCCAGAAACCCACACTATCTTACCAGTAGAATGCCAATCATGGCTCCCTCTGAGTTTGATTTTGTACAGGGTG
>AYEL01078648.1:0-27858 GCA_000484575.1 Olivierus martensii
TGCAGATATGATGCTCTCAAAAAAGGACTGTACTGATTCACAAGAGGTTCATAAAACTGATTTGTGTGAATGCTATTCTGGCGACTTCACCTGATGTGATTTTTTGATCCTCCGGTAAGTATATTGATTTAGTCAATTGAAGTTGTGAATTTCTTTTTATACCATTCAGATAAATTCAATTGTTAATTCAACATACAATCTTGAAAAGTTTTATGTTGCTAATCAAAGTCTGACGATTTATAAATAATCGATCCTTATTGAAAAATAAAAGTATATAATAAAAATCTATTATAAAAAATGTCACAATCTTAGAGAGAATTGTTCCATATATCCGCAAACATAAAATCATGTTTGTAGATGAGGCAAAATTTATCCATTATCTCATGCATAGATTAAGATATATTAATTGATTCAAGGATACAATATTATTTTACCATTAGTGATGTGCCACACTTTTTGTGCAATCATCACTTCTCAGTTTTTCTTCAATTTTCTAAGAATTAAACCAATAAGATTGCCTTTCATTACTTTTAAAAATGTATGTTTATACAATATTCAAATAAGATTTATTATTATATTAATATATTTAATGCATTTAGGAGCAAAGTAAATTGATATATAGTTATTATACATTTAAAAATATTCAATCAAAAATTTGTTTTTTAGTAAATTATTACAATAGATATTTTTTTAACTATAATTATTTTATGTTTTACAGGAGGAAGTAACGTTATTTGGAAGAAATAGTTATTGTAGTAAGTTGTTGCTGTTTGCATTATTGTGACGTCCCCAGTTTTTGTCCCTCGTGGTCAAACTGTCAGGCCACGAGGGAGGTTTCTGGGTAAACAAAAAACCCCGCAGAATGGGTGTCGCCTTGACGTTGGCTCTGCGGCTTACAGAAAGGAAATTATTGTCTGGCATAATTTTCTTTCTAACTAAGAACACCCGACAGTTTAATATTAAAATATTTTGCTGATTTCTGTCTTAGATCCAGTTAATACAGGTAAGAGAATTTTTGTACAAGTCTGCATTTGTTGAACACATGAAATTTATTGTTCAATGATCAGAATCAAAACACTATTGGATTGTAATTTCAAAAATGTAGTCCTGATGGCCATTGTTTCCCATTTGAAGTAGGTAAAATTAAAATGCACATTGCTTAGTCATTCCAATCAATTTCGTGCTACACTGGATCTATTCTTTCTTTGATTTGGAATGTGCATATAGTTCGTCAGAAAATATGCAGGTTTCACTGTTTTCTTCCTCCTCACCATGATTCTGTATTTTCAATATTTTTTTCACTTTTGTCTCATTGCTTAGTCATTCCAATCAATTTCGTGTTACACTGGATCTATTCTTTCTTTGATTTGGAATGTGCATATAGATCGTCAGAAAATATGCAGGCTTCACTGTTTTCTTCCTCCTCACCATGATTCTGTATTTTCAATATTTTTTTCACTTTTGTTAATCTTCTTTATTTCATTTTCTCCTTTTCCCTCCTTTGCTTTTATGCTATCCCCTTTTATATCATTGACTTTTGTGGTTTTAAAAAGGTTTAATTTAGAAGCCTTCTTACTTTTTTCCATTATACCGGATACTGAGGTATGGATATCATATCTCCATACCCTGTTTTGCCCCACCACGATATGTTTTAATAAAAATGTCATATCTACATTCAATGATGTGGTAAAATATTGATTAATGTGTTAAAATACTTAAATGTTAATGAATACAGAATTATATTTATTGATAATTGTTCTTTGTATATACGGCACTACAGAATGCGATATAGGTTACTCACAAAATCGAAATATTTCAGCACAAAAACTTTAAAACTTTTTAACAAAACAACTAATGTTTACTCTCGTCTGCAGTTCAGCTCCTACTGGCATAATCGTGGTTTAAAAGCAATTTGTGATTTTGCTACTAAATTGCATCGGTCATCACGGGATACAGGGATACCCGGTTTTATTCTAACTTCTCTTACTTTAGATTCTATTTGGATTCTGCTGTAATTTTTTTCACAGTTTTGTACAAAGTTATGCAAAGAAAAGATAAGAAATATGAAAAACTGATGTGAAAAAGCACATACAATATAAAAAATCGAATAAATTGTATATTTCTGTTGAATGTTAAGTAAATAAATCATTTTCCAGTTATAAAAATTGTTTGTGAAGATTAGCTTCAAAAGATTTATATACGTCCTTATATTGATTATCACCAGAGGATTAAAAAATTTTTTAAGAATATCTGAAAATCTATATACATTTTCGAAGGATCTTGTTAGTTACTTGAAAGGTTAAGGCGTTTTTAAATTGTATTCTATTAATACAACTTTGTATAATTACTAGTGTCATAAGTAGAATACCCAGCGCCTATAGCAAGGGTCAAACGTGTGTTCCCCATTGTTTTTCATTTAAAAATAACAGTGCTGAATTATCTCCATCAAAATGAGTTGATTTTGAATCTGTTGTAAGCATACAAGAACATTATAAGCATAGACAATTTAAAAATTAAACGCCTTATATATTTGAAAAATGGATTAAAATTTGGTTTATAAATGTTTAAAATTCTGAAAGCAATGAATGAAAATAAAATTCTTATGAATGAGCAAATAGATTTGTAGAAATCCCCTTTTATTACTCTTCTTTAGGTCTTTCCATGAATTTTCACTGAAGAGGCAGAAACCCAAAGAGTCATTATAATGCATAGACAATTTAAAAATTAAACGCCTTATATATTTGTAAAATGGATTAAAATTTGGTTTATAAATGTTTAAAATTCTGAAAGCAATGAATGAAAATAAAATTCTTATGAATGAGCAAATAGATTTGTAGAAATCCCCTTTTATTACTCTTCTTTAGGTCTTTCCATGAATTTTCACTGAAGAGGCAGAAACCCAAAGAGTCATTATAAACTTACTTTATCAATAAAAATAGCGCCTCTTCTTGACTTGGCGCCTTTGTTTGGGGTACAACTTGGTCGCTCTTATCCACGAATTACCTCTTCTAAGAAATAAAATGAAAGAAAAACATAACCCTACGTCTGAGAACATTTATCGAAAAAATCAATTAAAAATTTACGACCGTGGCGAAGTCCCAGTTACGGGGCTGATAATCAGTATATTAGAAATTAAGGGAAACTAGTCTAATTTGTTCTAAATCGTACTTGAAATGTTTTTTCTAAGCTAAGACACTTACAAATATTTCTAACGGTAGTAAGTGTAAACAACAGTCAGCCATGCACTCGTAAATAATCCAGGAAATGTGCAGTTATTCCATAAAGAAATAAAAAAAATAAATTTTCGAGTTACTTTTCATTAAAATTTTTGCATGATTCTTAAGGATTTTATACGATTACTATTTGTGAGAATCAGTGAACGAATTTCTGTATGAAAACATGTCTATTTTCAAATTTATTTCTGGTTTTCATACCAACGATCAGTGCCCTATATTCTAGCATCATAAACTTGATTTCAAATTGACCTATGTGCCTATTTCGTACCACCATATGCGTAGGCTTAAATCGTACCAGTATGATTTAAGCTTGCTCATGGTTTGTTTATTCTAAAACCGTTATGGATATTTTTTCATAAATATCAAGCATAAATATCAATTGAAAGAGAAAAATTCACAGCAAGTCAAATATCAAGATTGTTAAAATTTACAGTATTCCACAATTCAGACGGTACTGGAGTGATTTCTACTGCTCCCATCGATATATATCGATGGCTGCTTCAAACGGAAAGAACTTTGGACAACAGACTACAGATGCTCTTGTCGTTTATGTAAAAAAGTGTTAATATAAAAGATCGCCGATAGGTGGCGATGGAGCTATACAAATCATGGCAGCAACATTACAAATGTTTAACATGCCCTCCATGGTTGACAACAATGTTTTCCAATGTATTTGCAATGTATGCAATCCTATTCAAATTATTTTTGGGTGTGTGTTAAAGAACGATTATTTTGTAGTGGGTTAGATTACAGATTTTGTAAAGAGAAGCAGAATATACATAAACTTTAAATGCAGAAAGATGTTCAGAAAATGAAGGTGATATTGTTAAAAAGAAAAACGTTTTTGTTATAACTGAATACAGGGAAAAAAGATATAATTATTAAATAAATATTAAATAGACTATATAGGTTTTATTTCTTTTTGTTTTTCGTATATTATTTTTATTTTTTGGGTCTTATGGTACGTATTTTTCTTTATGTTTCGTATTATTAATATTCTTAATAAAAATTAAGCTTATTATATGAAATTGAAGAAAGTTATTTGCTTTTAATTGGTTTGGGAACGTAATTTCCATTTTTGTATCGGCTCCAGGCTTCATATAACACGGTTTCACAAAAACAATGTTTCAATGTAAGTTTTATAAAATATTATTTTAAAAACAAAGTTTTGGTAAAGTGTGTATCGGCTCCAGGCTTCATATAACACGGTTTCACACAATACAATGTTTCAATGTAAGTTTTATAAAATATTATTTTAAAAACAAAGTTTTGGTAAAGTACGATATTGTTATGAATTTATTTATTTTTCAAAACTAATGACATAAGGGGGCGCTACAAAAATTTTCGCTCGGGGCGTCAAAAACTCTAGAACGGGCACTGTCTACTTGTAATTCATCAAAGCATTTTTTCACATCATGCAATCTTTTTTTTTTGAATAGAAGATTCAATATTCTATATCGCTGATAACTCAAGGGCATTTTTTAAGAAATATCTAATTATTCCTTAAGTTCTGGAATAATTCATTCATTCAAGAATCAAACTTGAAATTCTTACACTACACTAAATAAACAAAATAAATATGTTAAATAATAATGCTTGCTTTGTAACATGACCTTCCCCGGATTAAAGTAATTTCTTTGATTTAAAACACAGCAAGTATTACTTAGAGCGATTGTCCTGAGAACTCACATTTTTCTTAGCAATCATCATGCATTTTTGCATGTTTAGGAGCGATTTTTTATGAATTTATTTATATAAAATATTGAATCTATAATGTATATCCCTGAGTACTCACATTCTTCTTAGCAATCATCATACATTTTTGCAAGTTTAGGAGCGACTTTTTATGAATTTATTTATATATAATATCGAATCTATAATGTATATTTTCTGAAATCAAAATTATAAGTCAAGTGCATATTAAAATATTTAGGTATATGCTTATAGTTTTATTTATCTAAAAATATTTTTTCATTTTTAATATACAGTGGATTCCGCTTAATTAGGACACCTGTTAATTAGGACAAAATGGCTTGGTCCGACATGTACCAATTAAGCGGAATCCACTGTATTTTATTTTATACAAATATTTTTATAAATACTTATTTCGCCCTTTCTAATTTCGCGTCCTTAAGCTACGTTTTGACGATGCCTCTCTGCATGCAATGTTGTATGCAGAATGATGGGGACACCTGTTAATTAGGACAAAATGGCTTGGCCCGACATGTACCAATTAAGCGGAATCCACTGTATTTTATTGAAAATCACCAAAAAATATTTTATACAAATATTTTTATAAATGCTTATTTCGCCCTTTCTAATTTTGCGTCCTTAAGCTACGTTTTGACGATGCCTCTCTGCATGCAATGTTGTATGCAGAATGATTCACGCCTCAATGTGCAACAGCTGCATGAGGCCTGCAGCTTGCCCCTTCGTGTTCACTATATTGCAGAAAATGCCGACATGTAAAGAAAGTGTTTCGACTCGCAAATATTTTGATCGAAATGCTAATAACATCAGTATTTTGAACCAAGTTAAGATAGATAGTTCCAGTCTTTTCAAAAAATTTACTAGAATGACTTGACGATGATAAATTTAGCTTCTTCAATAAATTGAAGTGTTTTCTTTACACCCCGATCCATAGAGCAAAGAAAAATTTGCGAAAAAAGTTTAAAAATAATCAAAACAACAAGATGTTGCAGACTAGTTGCCACGTGTAACCCAACTAGGATGGGGACACATGCGCCTTCTTGCGCCTAGTATTGCATTAGATTTTGAGGCATGCGTTTTGCATGCCTTCTCGCTCGCCTAGTTACATGCATCTAGTTGCAGGAAAAGTAGCACCATCTAAATGTAGCTTTGTAATTCATGCGCTTAGGGCAATTTGCTCTAACTTCTCCGCGGTAGCTATGCCCGGCTGTAGCTGGTGGAAACACTTGATTTTGTTCCGATTAAACCACACATGCGCCTTCTTGCGCCAAGTATTGCATTAGATTTTGACGCATGCCTTCTCGCTCGCCTAGTTACATGCATCTAGTTGCAGGAAAAGTAGTACCATCTAAATGTAGCTTTGTAATTCGTACGCTTAGGGCAATTTGCTCTAACTTCTTCGCGGTAGCTATGCCCGGCTGTAGCTGGTGGAAACACTTGATTTTGTTCTGATTAAACCGCAAAATCCGTCGCAAGACATGTTGTACAGCAGAATACGGCATATCCATAGCACGAGAAATAGCTGGAACACTTGCACTACCACATGGCGATTGACTGGACAGCTTCACCACTGCTGTAGCCACATCTTCCATGCGAGTTAATTCGTTTTCTTCCTTTACCTGTCAGAATACTGAGCTGTTCGATTTTTTAAAATTTCTCCAACATATTGGAAGTGCGTGTGCAGAATTTGTTCTCGGTATGGCTCCAGAACAACAGGTCGTGCGCAATACCGAGAACCAATTTTGCACACGCACTTCGAAACTGTTGTTCCGGGCCGTACCGAGTTGTTCTGACGCCGGAAATCTAAGTGCCGTGCCGCAGCGAAATTTTCCTGGTTCTGATAGTAAAACACTATTAAAAGAGCTTTCTCTTGCAACGTCGGCATTGAGCGATTGGTACATATCGTAAAACACTATTAAAAGAGCTTTCTCTTGCAACGTCCGCATTGAGCGATTGGTACATATCTAATCTTGTGCAGGGCATGCCTTGCCTTTATATCTGGCGAGGTCCATCCCTGACGTGGTCACCAGCGTCATTTTATAGAAATTTACTGATGAGCTATTGCTCCATGCCATCTGTCGACGACCTTTTGTACTAACACATTTTTTTACATAAATGACAAGCCTATAAGCAAGCGCATCATCTGTAGTCTCTATTGTCCAAATGTCTTTCCGTTTGAACAGTAGAACTCACTTCAGAGCCTTCCGAGTTGGGGAAGTCTAATTTTAACAACCTTCTATATTTGACTTGCTATGAATTTTTCTTTCTCAATAATAGCTTCATATTTATCAAAATATATCCAAAACAGTTTTAGAGTAAACAAACCATGTGAAAGCTTAAATTATACTGATACGATTTAAAGCTTGTTTATAGTCCGATGTGACGGTTAGAAACAATTCATTGATTTATACTCCGACGTCATCCTTAACGCAGCGTAACCGACGAGAAGTTGACAACCTAGAACTCGTTCTAAGTTTCAATGTTATGGTTATACCATGATGCTTTGCGATCTGATACACAATGGCAGTGCTCAAATCAAGAAGGTCCTTGGTTCATATAGTTAGTTAAATTTTTTATTGAGGCATTTAAAGATTATTCTTATTTATATAATACTAACTATAAATAAGCAAATTAGAACGGAGCGTGACAGAGTTCTAGGCGCTATATTCCGACGAAGCCAACGAAATGTTGGCTTCGTCGGAATATAAACAAATCTTTAAGCTTACACATGGTGGTTCGAAAACCATGTATAAGCTTAAGGCCTAAAGGCAAATTGACAGTGTTATCACAGTATAATACATATAGTAGCAAAGCTCAATGTTAAACTTCCTATTACAACTTGCATGCGGTGTGACAGTGCTGCGCCTTGTAGTGAATAACTTAAACTTTAAATACTATCGTTTGATTCAATGTTTTCCAAACAGTTTTATCTAGAAAAATGAAATCTGCTTTGATTTTTTCATTATAACAAAAATGAAAAATTCAGTATATCGCATAAAAATAGATGGTACCTTAATTTTCTTTATCTTTATCAAAGATTTCCAAACTTAAAATGCATTTTTTAAAATAAAACTCTAATTATTTTTGTACTGATTTTCAGCCAGTCTTCACTGAGAACTTGCCTAAATTCTGTTTTGTTGTTAATTTTCCTTAGATTAGCTTACAAATCTAATAAATACACAAGTTCTCAATAGAGTTAAGATCTGGCGATAGTGGAGGAGTATTTAGTTGTCTTCTCACATTGTAAAGTATCTACAACAGCGGTTCTCAATATTTTTATTTCCCGGGACGCATACGTTTCTTTGCTATATTAACCAGGCCTCAACGTACTATATTAGCGGTCAGTAATCGGTTGGTGTCATGTAAAAAAGTCTGACTTCTAAAAAATCGCCTACAAAACACTCTTGACTTCTCAATTCGTGAATGCCTTAGGTCAATGGTTTCCGAACTGACCCATCATCTGTAAAATTTCATAAGTGCATCAGGGAGGACGTAGCAAACTAGGAAAATTCTAATTTTTTCCAGATTAAAAAAAATTATATCTGAAATTTATTTTTTTTTTTTTTGTGTGGGAAAAGAATTCCGCATTTTCATTAAATTCATGACTGTGCGTTCTGGGCCGCACGTAAAAACGTGGCTGGCCGCAGGTTAGGAATGGCTGATCTACAACCTTGTTATATTTGCTGAATGCTTAGGATCATTATCCTGTTGAAAACAAAGAATCTTCAATTCCTAATTTTAAGGAGTCTATGTTTTATCTTTAGAAATATTCATATTTTTAAAATTTTTTCACAGGAAGCATACTTCTTTTTTTACGTATATATACAGTGGAGGCTAAATGTTCGTTAAAGGACAAGGATTATAATCAAACTTTATCAAAACTTAGATTTAAAAAAATAACTCGTATAAACATTTGTAAAGGCTTATTTTTCACTTTAATTTTTTTTTAAATTTTTAAAATACCTTATACTTAATACCAGTACAGCAACATGATAGGTGTTACTGAATCATTAATGTGCACTGTTGAAATGTTTTTCTTTCATTATAAAATAATGCATAAACTTATTATAGAAATTTTACTCTTATTTCCAATTTTATTATAATGTTGCAAAACTTCATTTGTATCCAATTCATCCAATGTTAATGCAAAACTTCATTTGTATCCAATTCATCTAATGTTTTATATTTATCCAATTAATATGGATAAATATAAAGCATAATTTATCCATATTTGCCATTTAAAAATTGTTAAAAAAATCACCTATTTCATAAGAAAAAAATGTTTAGCCGTCATTTTTTACGTAGTGTTTTGGCATTGAAAATCAATGATTGAACTTTAATTGGCAAATGCTGATATTTTAGGCTAATCCAGAAAAATTTTTAGTGCGGTAGTTAAAGGTTTTTAGACGACTGGCTTTTACTGAAAGCAAATTTTCTGCACGCAGTATTTATTATTATTATAATTATTACTTTTTTCGAACGGAAAAATATGTAAAAAAAAAGTGTATTGCGATGGCATTGAAATTCAATGATTGAACTTTAATTGGCAAATGCTGGTATATTAGGTGAATCCATAAAACTTTTTAATGTGATAATTGGAAAGATTTTAGACGACTGACTTTTACTGAATGCAAATTTTCTGCACGCAGTATTTATTATTATTATTATTATTACTTTTTTGAACGGAAAAATGTGTAAAAAAATATGTATTGTGAAAAATGTACGATTAGAAAGATATATTCAGATAATACTATGTTTCAAGATTTCGGGTACTTAAAATCTAATGTGTACCGTGGAGGCGTAGCAAACCTCAATGACCTAAAAAATCGCATAACACAACGTGCGAAACATCACTCCTGATGCATTGCATTCCGTAGTTGAGCACGTCGCGCACCGCCTGGATTGTGTCCTCCAGCTCAATGGCCATGTGGAACCTGAACTTGATCGGTACACATTAGATTTTAAGTACCCCAAACCCCCAATTTTAAGTACCCCAAATTTTTTTTATTCCATTCTTCTTCCCCCTTCTCGATTAGTTATACGATTTCGGTTTCATTCGGATTATTCTTTCCAGCTACAGACAGCTCCAAATACAGATATTTATTTTATAACCATCCGATATTTTTTTGATAAAACAGAAATTTCGCTTTTTTCTTCTTACATAATTTTAAAAAGTGATTGTCCGTTCTGTAAAAATTCAATTTTTCTAAAAAACTTATAATTTCGGGTAATTTGCGATTAGAAAATAATTTTATAGTCGAAACATTGTTTTTAATTAATATGTAATTGAATCGAACTTCTTTAGAGGAGCAGCAGCCTCTCTGCATCTGCCATTGTGATTAGAAAATAACTAATGTTTGAATTATTTCTTTTAAATATAAACAATTTTATTTTTATTTAATAACTGTTGTTGCACCCCTTAAATTAAACATCAATTTTACAAATCAGTCAAAAAAGAAACATAAACCAATTCTATTAATATAAATCAGAAAGAACCCTTTAATTTTTCTTCAGTTTAATTCACATTTTTAACAACTAAGGTTTTGAGATATATAATATTTACTCTTTTTTAAAACTAATCTACACCACAAAATATGAATATTTTGTAATAATCATCAGATTTACTGTGTGTTAGTGACTTAACATTGATTCAAACAGCAGTAAAAGTCTGAAAATCCGGATTGATCATGAATATGCTTGGATTTTCGTAAGCTTTAAAATTCAAATTTAAACAAAAATAATGATGAGACAAACAGGCAAATTTTGTTGGTTTATTCATTAACAAATTGTGATTATTTATCAAAATGAGTACATTTATTCATTCGTTGCCGCTATGCGTTTGTTGTGATCGCATGTCCATCCGCTTTCACGTTAAAGCCCGGAAATTTTTCAGGTTTGAGTTTTTGGGCCGATTGTTCAAATGGAGTTTCTGTCGTTCACGGTTTACAGCAAAAACCGCGACTAGATGGTATTAAGATAAATCGCGGATTTAAAAGCATTGCAAATACGTTGCTATTCTGAGTCTAATAGAACGGCGGCTAAACTTCGGCTGTTACTACAGTTCCTACGCGCCCCTGTCGTTTGAAAATTTTCAGCCAATCAATATCTCGGACTCTATCGATGCGCCCGTTGTTTGAAAATTTTCAGCCAATCAATATCTCGGGCTCTATCGATGACGTCAGTAAAATGGCGTAAATTCCAAGTGAAGAAATGAATGTTTTAAGTTGCATTTAAAACATTTAACATATTCTTTAAATAGTAAATTAAGTACCTAAATTACTTTTGATTTATTAAACATGATATGATATATAACTTTGGTGGCTCTCCTATACACTCGTCACAGTGAATCCGTGCGGCCTTTAATCTTAACAATCAGTGCATTCACAAAGTTCTATGTGGTGCATTTCAAAGAAGTTTGGTGCATTCCAAAACATTCTTAGTATATCCCTGGTCTAAGCCAACTCGTATAGTGCTTACACTTGAAAATTCTATTTTGTTCATTATGGTATGTTTTTTAATTGTTCTTATTATATGTAATTATCCCGTTTAGATTTCTTTAAAAGAGAATGATTTTGATGTTTAACTAATAGATAAGTGAAATCATGTTTAAAAAACTTTCTCTATACAGTACATTATGATGATCAGTTAAATCGAATGCAATATAATAATTACTTGATGATAAACAAATTAATGCATGCATAAAAATATTGATTCATTTTGCAATTACAATATCATAATTATAGCTTTAAAGCAGGGGTGGGCAACCTTTTTTTTGTAGGGAGCCGTATAGAAAAATTTATGGTGGGCCATGGGCCAAAACAAAAACAATTGATAATAATAGTATTTATTTAAAAAAGAGAAGGTACAGATATGTAAGTATACATAGCGTTGGTATTAGATATAATAAAATAATGTGGCCCGCGGGCCGGAGGTTGCCCACCCCTACTTTAAAGGCAATCCAGAGAAGTGGTCACATAAGATATCAAGCATTGGAGTTATCGATAGGAAACAGGAATTAATTGACAATTTTTTTCAATCCTCGTCCATTATACTTATTAACAAAGATTTATTCTTCAGAAATTGTACAATGTATTTAAATTGATATGTATAATAATATATACATTTCGTTGTTGCAAGATAATCTATGGTACAATAAAGTTTATTAATATACAAAAAACTTTTCTTAAACGTAACTTTGAATTTTTTATGATTAATGTATAATAATATATACATTTCATTGTTGCAAGATAATCTATGGTACAATAAAGTTTATTAATATACAAAAAACTTTTCTTAATTTTTACGCCCCTTTCCAATCAGGGAGATTACTAAGGGGCTGGGCCAGTTCCAACCACGGGCACCCGTCGTTTGAAAATTTTCAGCCAATCAATATCTCGGGCTCTATCGATGATGTCAGTAATATGGTGGAAGTTTGAAGTGAAGAAATGAAGAATGCTTTAAATTACACTTAAAACATTTAATATATTCTTTAAATGATATTTTATTCAATAATAATTCAAATTAAATATGGAGAATTCTACAAACTATGAAAATTGAACGCATGCGCAAGAAGACACAGTCTAGATTCTAAACCTAGCTAGTGGCTGGTCTAGAATATACTTTAGAAACCGGTTTTGTAGACCTCCTCTGATCCGCGTCTGCTAAGACGCTTCGTTTATGCAATGGAAATTTTATAAAATCGTGGTTCAGACCGCAGCCGAGGTCTAGAACGCGTTTAAACAATCGGCCCTTAGTGTACTGATTATAAGTAAATATTAAAATAAGGAAATCAAAAATTACTTACTGGCCTGAGCTCTATTCCTTGACGTATTTCATCTAAAAGAGCACTTCTCCTGTCATTTGGTGAGGCTTTAATTGAGTCTTCATTAATATCAACATGCTTTTATTAAATAAAAAAATAAAAAAAAAAAAGATTATAGTGTATGTATATATGTATGAATACATGCATATACAACAGAATCTCAAAAAATCTCAATTAATTTAAATCAGGATCATCTCAAATACTGAAAATTCTGTTAGATACTTCGTAATTTCAGAAAATTATAAATATTTTTCTGAAATTAAATGAACAATTAATTGTCAAGCATTGTCTTTTTGCTCCATAAATAACATTATGAAATTGTATTGCAGTTTTTAAAAAATACAGTCCTATCTATCTATCTATATTCATACAAAATATCAAATAACTGCAATTAACATTTAATGATCCAGCCTAAAAAACACTTACTAAAAATGTATTTTTGGTGGCAGTCTGTACTCACTTGTATCATCATCATATCCATATTATGATTATTTTGATACTGCTATATTACTTAATTAACAGAGACCTCAATTAATGGAAGCTCAGTTAACTGAAGTTCTATTATTATGTTATGTTAAAATTTCAAATTAAGATCTTATTAAAATAATTTGTAATGCCCCATGATTTATATTAATCCTAGTCAATCAGATTATTAATCTTATTAATTATCCAAACTAAAAACTATTTAATTTAATTATTTTATTTCTCATAAAGTTAGTTAAATCAATTTCAAAATTTAATACTATAAGATAAATTAAAACACAAGTTAATATACAGTATAATGTGACTTCATTTAGTGCTGGTTTCACTATAGTACAATTCATATTTTATAGCTAAGGATTTAGTGTAGAATGATTCACTATGAAGGATCGGCCAGGATTGTAAGCAAAAGAGTAAGTTTTTTGTTGCCAGCTACAAAAGACTTACTCTTTTGCTTAGCAGCCTGGCCATATCCTAATGCAGTAGTATGTTTATTACTGCCCAAAAGGATCGGCCAGGATTTACTCTTTTGCTTAGCAGCCTGGCCATATCCTAATGCAGTAGTATGTTTATTACTGCCCACCTAATATAAAAGAATTTCCCCCTAAAAATATTATTTTAAAAATTTATAAACAGTACGAGAACTGTTATTTTCCTATTGAATATATTTCTCTATCAATGTGGATTCAATTAGCACAGTAATTTTTTGGAATACATTAACCATAGTGTGTGCTATTCCTTGCTTTAACTTTTAAAAATTATCATTTGCATTAATGCAAATTTTGCATCAATTTCATAATTATGCTGAAGACCAAATTGTACAAATACCATGAAACATATATTGAATGAACTAAAAATAAACAATCTTTTTATTAATAATCTCGAAAAAGTTGAACAAAAAGCATTGTTTGTTAAAACCTTAAATCTGTCATAATCATACTGAGTGAAAAATAAGTTCCAAATTTTTCAACTTATAGATACCTTCTTTCTTGTAAGGCATTAATATAAATATGGCATAAACTAACTAAATATACATAAAGTATAAACTATCCTGCATATTAGTGTATAAATAAATAAAAAGTTCTGTAATATTTCTGTACTGAAGATGACTGAAAACATGGGTTGTAAATATTATACAGTAAATTTTAAACCTCTCCTGTGTTAGTGCTAGACTGTTTATTTATCTATAATTATTTATATTTCCATAGGACACGTAAAATTGCTGAAATAAAGATTGCAGTTTTAAATATACCATCTGAATACCAATTTCTAGATTGTGACACTAACTATAAGTTAGTAAGTTTCTTTATCTGTTTTCTTTATTATTACAGATTTTTTTATTCACCTTATTTTGCAGATTCTATGTCAATGCCAAGAAATAAATTACATTATTTTTCAATATATAATAATAATAAACTTTTATTTTACAATTTATGACTTAACATTATTAAAAACAAATTTATACATAATAAAATCTACTTCTTCAAAAAAATTTCAACACAGTTTATAATATGCATTTAGGCTCTCTTATTCTGCCCTCTTCAGTTATCTGTGCAAAAATCTCAACTCCAAATTTGAAAAAAAAAAATTTTAATGTTGCCATTCCTCTTTAAATTCACAATATATAATGTATAAATCCATACAAAAAATACAAGAAACAGCAACCAAATTTACTGTTGAATAATCCTTTTTCTAATTACATTCCAACCAAAAATTCTTTTCTCAAATTTATACAACATCCATATTTTCTATAAAACAAATCAATATCTATTAACTTTAATTCTTTATGTTAAAGTTTAACCAAATTTACTGTTGAATAATCCTTTTTCTAATTACATTTCAACCAAAAATTCTTTTCCCAAATTTATACAACATCCATATTTTCTATAAAACAAATCAATATCTATTAACTTTAATTCTATGATAACCCTAAAAAAATTTTATAAATTTACCTTTAATTCACAAATATTTCTTAAGAAAATTCATTTCTTCCAAATCAGTTATGTTCTAAATCTAATTTACATTTTCATCTATTGGTCCTCTGATGTTAATTTATTAAATAAATAATCCCACCATAATTCCAGTAATTTTAACCCATTTTTATTATTAGTTATTATATTTTTATTATTCATACTATTATATTTTATATAATAAAATTCATAATACATTCTAGATATATAATTTGTTTCCTTTTTCAAAACAGATATTGTATCATTATTAATACTACAGTTATTATTTATACTATGAGCAGATAATCCTGATTTAAATTGTTTTAACTTTATATATATTTTATGTTCATCTATTCTTATATGTAACTGTCTTTTTGTTTAACCAATATCATCATCATCATAATCAACCGTTATCAATCCACTGCAGGATGAAGGTTTCTCCAAGATTAACAAAAAAAAGTATAGTCACAGAATGGAAAGTGGCGTATCTGTTGACAATAAAAAAAGACTCCTTTTCTACGGGAGGAATTTTTTTGTCAACAGATGACGCCACACTCCATTCAGTAGAATACTATGTGGCGGGGCGAAACAAGCCCTTCCACAGGCTGCCCACCCCTGCAGAGGGGTCAGACGGATTGTGGAGGACGGGGATCGACGGGCCGGGCCCGGACCCCATGATAAATAATTTCAAGGGGTGGGACCCGGGATTCGAACCCGGGTCCTCCAGAGTGGAAAGCCGAAGCGTTTCCACGCGACCAATCCGGCCGACTCTACGAGAGGATTGACCGCGTGAAAAACCAAAATTGGAAAATTTGTATGTGGATTTGAGCATAGTCCTTCAATGTTTCTCTTCTACAATCCAGTTAACCCTTCGTAGAGATAACAGTTTGTGATAGGATATGTTTTTTGTTAACAGGTGTCTCCACTTTCTATTCAGAACATTAAGTGGCGGGAAGAAATAAGCCCTACCACAGGCTTCCCATTCCTGGGGAGAGGTCAACTGGACTGTGGAAGTGGAGATTGATGGGCCGGGTTCCGGTTCCATGAATAAATTTTCCAACGGCTAGAGTAGACCAGATGGCCGTATGGTAAAGCTTTGGCTTACCACCCTGGAGGATCCGGGTTCAAATCCGGATCCCACACCTCCAGTTTTTCAGGAGGGGTCCGGGCCCGGCTCGTTGAACCCCATCCTTCAACCATTTGGTTGACCCCATCATGGGTGTTGGCCAACCTGTGATGGGTTCTATAAGTGGCTGCCGCCAGTTACAGAATATCCCATGAGGATATGGCGGCTTAATCTAACTAATCAATCAACCAATCCAACGGCTAGAACCTGAGAAGCGAACCTGGGTCTTCCAGAAGGGAAAGCATTTTTATGAGGTCAGTCAGGAAATGCTATTTTGCTCTGTCATTTAGTACTCAACAGAGTCAATCAACCAATCCAACGGCTAGAACCCGAGAATCGAACCTGGGTCTTCCAGAAGGGAAAGCGTTTTTATGAGGTCAGTCAGGAAATGCTATTTTGCTCTGTCATTTAGTACTCAACAGAGTTGAAAGTGACATCTTTTAACAAAAAAGAAATATATTTCACTTTAATTTTACGTTATATTTTATTTATTTGAATCCATATAAAGTATTAAGAAAAAACCTAAGGACCGGAATCGAATCCAGATTACTATACTTCAGAAAATTTATATGTAAAGTCTGACATTGTCATTAATCTCATTCTCTATAGTCCGGATCATCTCAACTGAGATTCGTAAATTCGTAGTTTGTCTAGAATGGCGTAGCCACTTAGTAATAAAAACCGCGATTAGAAAGTGATATTAAAAATAATTGTTTTCATCGTAATAAATAGCAATATTTTTCAATATCAGTTAGCTGAATGGTGACGCTGGAGACATATTGTGCTTTTTCCCTGGAAATCCGGTTCCAATTTCCAAATCTTACATTTTCAAAAGTTTTTCGGAGGATTTTTATATAGCTTTACGCTGCTTTACAACCAGAAGGTACTGGCGGCCGGATGGCCGAGTGGTAACGCGTTGGCGTACCACGCTGGAGGACCCGGGTTCGCGTCCCGGGTCTGGTCCCGGATTTTTTTCGGGGTGCTGGGCCTATGTCGCTTACATCCTTAACAGGGTCAGCTGTTAGATAGCGGATGAGATTCAACGAACTGGGCTCGGCCTTCCTGAAAAAACTCTGAAACTGTGGACTCGAGATATTGAACCCGGATTCTCTAATGTGGAAGCACAACATGCTTTCATTGCGGCTGCGAACTTTCGGGAGAAATTCAGATCCAGCTCATTGAACTCCTTCTCTATTAAACGATTAACCCTGCACATTCGCGGCCGGATGATCGAGTGGTAACGCGTTGGCATGCCACGCAGGAGGACCCGGGTCTAATCTCGGATTTTTTTCGGGGTACTGGGCCCGGCCCGGTGATCCCCGTCCCATCAATCCGGCCTCCCTCCACGGGTGTGTGCAGCCCGTGATCGGAACTGGCCCCGCCCCTTAGTAATCTCCCTGATTGGAAAGGGATCGTAAAATATGCAAAAAAACCCTGCAGATTCTGGACGGTCCATGGTGGGTACTGGAATGTCCCGCCGCTTAATAACCTTCAGGTGGAAAGCGGCGTTAAACTACGCTGGAAAATGTTGAAGACACTCTTTGTATAATACAAAAAATTTATATTAAAATATTTTTAACATGACAACAAGTCGGCCGGATGGCCGTGTGGTTTACTATTTTGGAGAATCGGGTTTCAAATCCGGGTCCCATATCTCCAGTTTTTGAAGAGAGGTCCGAGCCTGGCTGGTTGAATCCCATCCTTCAACTTTCCGGTTGATCCCATCATGGGTGTTGGCTAGCCTCTGATGGTCTCTACAAGTGGTCGTCGCAGATAACGTATATTTCTCGTGCGATATGGCAGCTTAAACTACATTAACTAACATGAAAGCGTTAAAAATATTTTTGTTATTTGATAAATTTTCTACTACAAATTATTTTATTATTCTGTAAGTGCGTTCAGAGAAAGAGACGTACTTGTATATTTACTTTTTTTTTCTTTAGAAGATTTATTTGAATTATATGTGTTTCCTTTAGTATATGTAAATGGTATTCATCTTTTTAAATTTAAAATTAATATTAAAATACATTTTATATTTTTAAAATATTCAGAGAATTCAAAACCGATTTATTTATAATGCTGTCTAGGATTTTTTAAATGCAGTAATTAAGAAATATAATTAAAATAGGAAATTATCATCAATTTTCTTTTTAAATAATAAATATCGCATTTTTCGTTTTTATTGATTAATAACTGTAACCGAAACAAAGAAAATAACCTTTTTAAAAAATACGAAACTATCATAAACTTATAATAACTAAAGCTAAATTTCGTTCGTTTAACCGAAACAAAGAAAATAACTTTTTTAAAAAATACGAAACTATCATAAACTTATAATAACTAAAGCTAAATTTCGTTCGTTCATATGATATTTCTCGAACGAATTTGTTATATAGAATGTGATTGGTTAAAATAGTCGAAATCGCATTACGTTCTTTTCCGGAGAACCAATGAAAGGGAACGTTATTGGTCACTTGACCCAGTTGTTGTAGTAAGTTCATACGCCATGTTGTAACAGGAAGAGCGGTGGAAGAAAATGACCATTTTTAAAATGGTTATAGTTCCTTAAATTATTTGGATTTGATAAAAAATATCCTTTTAATGTTTTCCTAAAAATTGACAGTAACATGGAAGAAGATATCTGTGAAGAATATCGTTCTTCGTTAGCGGATCTGACTTGCAATAGTAAGCCATTGATCAGTATGTTGACGATGTTGGCCGAAGACAATTTAGAAAATGCAAGAGAAATTGTTAAGGTTATAGAAAGTCATCTTCAAAAAGTATGTTATATTAATCTTAATACAATCTAAATGATAAATCTAAAATCGAAATTGTTTTTTTTTTTATTAAAATTAACCTAAGTTATATGCCTAAGTCTATGAATGCCATAAGTTACTAAATTTGTACAATTTTCAGATTAAAATAATTGTTTTAAATTACTTGAAATAGTTCCTATTTTCTGATTTAATTTTATAGATCGTAATTAAAATTTTAAATATTCGTAATTAGAATTACATTCAAATCCACGAGAACAAAGTACTAACTACAGTATATAGTCCTAGTAAAGAATTGAGGGAATCGGCTATCAAGATTCAAACTGATATAAATTAAGATTTCATTATATTTAACTATATTTTAAATCATTTAGAGTGAAATTGATAAAAAGCATTCTAAAGTTTACTTTGATCTAGAATTGAATTAGTTTTTAATCTGAAGATCCACACGTGGGAATTTGATTGTAGCATGTACTTAAGAGTACAATTTGTCTTGTATAACAAATATTTTATAATAAATTCATAAATTCAAATGCATGAATACCATGTTCATTGTTGATTTCTTATATAATAAAACTCTTATTTATTTAATGTAATTTTAGATCCATGTAATCTGGATAATCAAAAATCCGTAGTTATATAAAATGTATATATATATATATATAAGGAGAGAAGAAAAGAGATAAGAAGTAAAAGTCCAAGTCAGAGAGTGAGAGTCAGCAGAGTCTGAGAGAAGGTGTTGTTGGGAAAGGTGTGTGCCGAAAGGGTCCGAGGATCAACTGAAAATCATAAGTTGTGTTAGTGTGTGCGCACCAAAAGGAACTAAAAAAAAAAACATTGATTGTTTTTTTTTTAATGTCAAAGTGAAACCTGAATAAAGCTAGAATATTGTCTATGGTGGAAAAATTTTCTGGTCCCTTACAATTCCAGCTTAGGCAGGTTTTACTGTATATTATAGAAAATTAAATACACAGACAACTCTAAAATATATATAACTTTTAATAAATATATAAAATATGATGAAAAAGTCTCAGATTGATTAAATTTAGTATGTCTGAATACAGTTACCAAGGTAAATGAGAACCAATAGAAAGTTTATTTTATGAATATTATACATGTATAGTTGCACTCCTGTAGCACATTCCATTTAAGAGAAGTGATAATTTATGTTTCAATGAATAAACACCATTTACTGATCTCAATTTTCATGAATAACAGAGTAGCATACTTGCATCTGTGGAGAATCGCAATTATATAATCATATAGTGTGCATTTTCTCTTATGATGAACCATTAATTGTATGAATAGACAAGTTAAAAAGAAAAAGGAATGTGAGGTTTAGATGGATGGAGTTTCTCGTTCGTTACGGAAACTTCTCCCAATAAATAACATAAAAAAAAGAGAGAGATTATATATAATTATAAATAAAAGAAATAGTTGTGTAAATAAACATAAACATCCTGAGAAAGGTGTTAAATTAACAACGATAAACAATTGATTAATGACTTGATTATCCGCAGAATTTTATAAACAACAACATAAATCTCAACGAAAGACGAGTTATAATGGCGACGACACGAGATCAAATTACGTGCAGGTGGCACCAGGAATGCGATAATGTAAACGAAAGGTTAAACTTTATAATAACAAAATACGTGGGAAGGAGAGAAGAAAAGAGATAAGAAGTAAAAGTCCAAGTCAGAGAGTGAGAGTCAGCAGAGTCTGAGAGAAGGTGTTGTTGGGAAAGGTGTGTGCCGAAAGGGTCCGAGGATCAACTGAAAATCATAAGTTGTGTTAGTGTGTGCGCACCAAAAGGAACTAAAAAAAAATAAAGGAAGAAATCGTCATAAAGAAAAAGAAAAGAACTGTTCCAAGGAAAAATCTGCTTGTGTATTCAAAAAACATTTCGACAACTAGAACTCTAAGGACTTTATTAATTTTAAAGGTATTTATCCTCCAGCAGTATTCGGATGTGCTACTCCCTGTGTTTGGGTCAGCAGCATTTGTAAAAGAGATCTCTCTCTCAATAAAGATCCAGATTTGTTTTTCAACCATATCGTTGTCTGTCATTGCATCACTGGAGATTTTCTCCTCTCCGTCCTTACTCACAAAAGTGCCACATATCCACATTTTTGGCTATCAAAAATATCCTGATGCCACAGTCGCTCCGCAGACCCCATACATCAAGTTTTGTGTTAAATTTGAGAAAGTCACTGAAACATTTTGAATGATAAGGTTTTTTTTTGAAAATGAAACTCTCAATAGAACAACTGTTTTTTAAGAATAAGCATTTTAAGATGTTTTATTTATAATTTTTTCTAAAGTGTTGAAAAACACTTTAGAAAGAATTATAAATAAAACTATGAACTAGATTTCTCTAATTTATAAAATTATATATATATATAACCTTTTTAAAGAAGTTAAAAAATATAAATGAGATGAAAACAGAGCAGAATGTTTATATCAATAAATGGATAAACTGTAGCAGCATCTATATAGGAGACTAAATATACTTGACCATACAATTATCTGGCCTTTTTAAAACCTTTCCATCATTGTATTTGTTTAACACTATTCAGAAACACAATACAGAGTAAAGATATAATAAAATCAAATAATTATTGGATAAGATTTTTATAATTCAATAGAATATGAAAAAATTAGAACAAACAAATTTTCTTTAAAAATGTAACAAATTAAGAATAAATAATAATAGAGATGGTGCATACCAAAATACATGAAAATTATTTCATTTTAACTAACAAGGAGACTTCATGGCCTTAGACTGGTCAATTTTGATGAATTGTGTGTGTAGAACTCCACTAAAAAAGTCCATTGGCAAGGCCATTTGACATTATACTCAGACCCCAGAAAAAATTCCTAAAATTAGGCAAAAACACATATTCCTCTTATATATGTGCCATTTGTGGCCATTGCAGTGATATAGGCTCAGCTTAGTCAGTAAGAAGCCAGCTTTATATGGAGTCTGTTGTGGGTTTAAGGCATGTTAAAATTTTTAGTTTTTTAATTCTTCCAATTTTCTTTTTTATTTTATTTTACATCTATTGAACTGCAATATTAATAAATTTATTTTATTCAAATAAATTTTTTTAAATGTCTAAAACTTTCATCCTGCTTTTGTAGGTACACAATTGTTATAATTCCTAACGTCAGTACTATAAAGCAGTCCAATAAAACAGTCTATTAATAAAAAACTTTTATTCTGAGAGAAATGTTTTCAGCTGTAATTCAGCCATCTTCAACTCTTACATGTACAACCATCCAGAACAAAAGCATTCTAAATTACAGAATGTTAACATTCTAATAAAGAATTTATTTAAGGTTTAAACTATATTAAACTATTAATATCACAAGATTTAAATTTACAAATAATTACAGAAAATAAAAATAATAAAAATAAAATAATGCGATAAAGTTCTATTATTTATGTTTTTTTAGATTTTTTTAAATATTTTTATCATGGCTAAAAGTTTAAAATTTGTTGCAATGATTTCTGTTATTAACAGAAACTTATTCAATGCATCTTTTATAGTATAGATTGAATGATAAGTATAGCAAATTAATAATGAATTTATTTTTACTTGTCAGCATTAAAAACAACTGCATCATATAAAAAACAATTAAAATTTCCTGAAGTCTCTTTGTAAGAATAATGTTTTTTTTAAATAAAAATGAAGCATTCAGAATTAAATTCATTTACAGGGACAAATTTTGGCAAATTTGTCCCTGTAAATGACAAAAGGAGCTATGTATATAATCCTATGTGACAAAAGGACTACATTCTGAAAATGTTAAGCACCTATCTTTAAAAATAACAAAAATATCACATAATCAGTCCTATACAGCACTAAAGCAAGTAGAATATTTTTTATTGTGGCATAACGTTTTCGAACCATATGCGGTTCCTCATCATTTCCCCACATACAAAATAGAACATTAAAAGAGAGATTATCACTATAGAGTTAATGTTCTATTTTGTATGTGGGGCACTGATGAGGAACTGCATATTTCGAAAACGTTATGCCACAATAAAAAATATTCTACTTGCTTTAGTGCTGTATAGGACTGATTATGTAAAACTAAGCAAGTTGTTATTAAATTAAAAATATCACATTTTATAAAAATATGCAAATTTTTAATAAAATTATAAATTATTAATATGTCTGACAAGCTACAATGATTATAGATTCCTGCTTCATCAAAATGTTAATATATAGCTATAGTTAATATGGTAACATTGTCAGTCCCCCTCAGTCTGTTCTCTGTAGTCAGGCAATTTGGCTTTACAAATTGCCTGACAGCAAATTCCCAGATGTGGATATTCAAGGAGATAGCTCTTATATGCTGATGAACAACTATTCATCATTGTAATTTTCAATTTATGACAGATTTATTAAAACAGTAACCTCATCATAAGTAAAGGAGCACTTGCATAAAGAATTAAATTCTTTTTCTGGACAAAATTTTCCAAAAATTGGAATTTGTTTACAAGATAAGAGAGAGCATATTACTACAAAGATATCTATTTGAAATTTTTAGGATAGCTTAAAAAATAATGAAAATATTTATAACTTGCATAAATAATAAAATTTTTTATAAAATTATGATTATTAATTAGCTATTTTACAGAAAATTCCAGGATCACATGACATCTAAATGTTAATGGCAGAACATTACTAACAAATTTTATGAAAATATATTAATCAAATTCTGAAAAACTTAATACTTCAAATAGGTCTTTTTCATGGACACTTTTACTAAATTAAAAGCAGAAACATTTTCAATTTTTCAATCTTTTCAGCTGCTATAAAATTATTTTTATACAACAAAATTTCAAATTTCTATAAAGAAAAATCTAGTAATGCATATATTCAACTTATTTATGTTCTGTAAAATTCAAAAATTTCTAATTAATATAAATTAAGTATATATTAATCCATCAAAAGTTATTAACAGAGGACAGATAGTTGGATGATCTTATAAGCATCACTTTGGAAAGCAAGCTAAAAAATAAAAGATAATTAAAGTTAGATTAGATTAGGTTATTTCAGACAATGCTATAGAATCCACAAGAGAAAAATATTAATCATTTCTATTTAATATATTTTAATGCTGGCACATTTTATTCATGTGAGTTCCAATATCAAGTACTGGATACTAGTGTGAGGCCCACGACCCGCAGAGCCCGGAAAAATAACGAATGAGCGGTTCTCAACAGGCAAATGGCCTATGAGCGTTTTTTTTTATACAGTTAAAAAAAATTGGGGAAGGGGCCTCAATTTTTTGTTAGCTTAGGCAGAGGCCCTAGCCCTCGGACCACACACTAGATAGATAGGCTGGATCTAAGTAATTTCAGGTAACTGAAAATATTGGACATTTAGTACAACACAACACTTGAAATAATATAAAAACAAAGATCATACCTGCACAATTTACTTTCAACATTCTGTTTCGTCATCCCATACATCACTATCATATTCACTTTCAGATGCTGACTCAGAATCAGAAAATTCCATTGCAACTCTTCGAGCTAGAATTGAGGCAACATCATGAAGAGGAGCAGCTTTTTCCACTTCTTTTTGTTTTATATCTTCTACCCTTCTTAATTTAATTCCTTAAAAGTATTAAAATAACCAATAAATGAATTTGCTTTAAAATATAGGTTTTAAATAAGTTTAATTGCAATAATAAATTCATATAGAATAGAATTTAAAACAAAACCATTTTAGGCACTATAAATTTTTCAATTATAGGGAACTCATAAAACAGTAGTTAGATTTTTATAAAATCTTACATAGTGTAAAACAGTCTTATCACAATATTTACTGGCCAAAGTCAAAACTAGGTCACTAGAAGACACTGGCATTTTACAAAGTATTTCAGTCTATTTGTTGTTTTACATAAACCTATGTGAAATAATAACTGATTTCACCCTGAAATGATCAAAGGGCCTATATAGCCAGGGCCAGTTCTATGGTTGCTGGTGCCTGGGCAAGCTGAACTTTGGCACCCTTTTTAAGTATAATTATAAAAATTTTCACAAAGATAAACTAAAAATATAGAAATGAGATTATTATCTGGGTAAAATAACCCAGACAATGAACAATAATATTGTTTTTCTCAAGGTCATAGTTGCACTAGATGAGATAATTACTTTAGCAAATGAAGCATCGATACTAAGAAAAAATTCCCCAACCAATATTTAGACAGTATTAATAATTAACCTACCTAAAACATTTTTTTCCTAGATTTTAGCTCAGCAAATCTTTTCATGGCACTTTCTATATTTATATTCTTTTCAATATCATTTTCTATAGTCAAAATTGCCAAAGAATTCATTCTATCTTGAGTATGTTTTTATAAGCTTTAGTAAACTAAAGCTTCTCTCTCGCCAGCGGCCACAATAATAGGTATTGCTGAGATTATTCTTAATGCAACCCACAGATTTGGCATGACATCCAGTAACTTATTAGTGTTTATGAATGTAATTTATAATTTATATAGATGAACTTGCTTTTTTCCATCTTAAAAATGTCAGATTGAAAAAATATTTTATTATTTTCATTTTTTCTTTTTTTTTGGAAGATTCTTGATGGCACCCCTAAGCATATGGCGTGCCCTGGGCAACTACCTGAGTTGCCAGTATCTTGAACCAGCCCTGTATATATAAGGCTTTTTTAATCCCTTGAGTGCTGCATATATCAATTTCCATCTATAATTGCATGCCAGACAATAATTAAAATTAAGTTTAATATGAAAATACAGTAGAAACCAGTTATTGTAATCGCGATTATTGTTATCAAATGTTTATTGTTATCAAAAATTCACGGTCCCGAATCACCCATATTAAAATACATTATGAAAACTCCGCTTATAGTAATCAGAATTTCGGTTACTGTCATCAGAATCGGTATACTGCTATAAAATATCGTATTTAAAACTAAAAAAATATCGTAGATAATACTAAAATATTGATGAAATCTATTAAAATAAACAATATTATTTGTTGATTGTTCATTTATTGTTCGTTTTCACCGAACTTTAGGCAAAAACGAGAAAGAATATATATCTCTGGTAATACAGCAATATAGTAAATGACATACAACCGTCGATCATACCGCCGCAATGGCTAGTCTTATATTATTATTATACTTGCAGTTTTGATTCAGATTTTATTTTATCTTTTTATTATTTTTTATTATTATTTTTATTATATTTTATTATTTTGTTGACGTTTTATTCTGTTACTACATATATATATTTTCTTTGTAATATATTATATACAATGTTATGACTTTGTTATTTAATTTTAAATGTATTCGTTTTAAAGGTATTCTAAATGTATTCTTTTTCAGTTTTTTAAGTTTGTATAACATTTGAATATTTTATTCGTTTACGTATTATGCTAACGATGGCTTAATGAAGTCGAAAGATCTTCAGTTATAATAAAGAACGTTTCCACTTATAATTTGTGCTGTAATATTTATAATACGTTTTTTTTTATACAGTTAAAAAAAATTGGGGAAGGGGCCTCAATTTTTTGTTAGCTTAGGCCTAAACAAATATAAATCTGGCACTGGGTGATATGATGGGTGAATTCTACCCCCACCAACAGGAGCAACATCCCATTGCTGGATGCAATGTAACATGGAAACTCAATAGTGAATCCAGAATCTAGTTTACAAAAATGGTGGCATGAAATGTTCAATTGCTTCAAAGTGAAGTAAATTTTTACATCCCTATCTGGTTACTTTTTGATTGAAGAAATACTTTTGTTTTTTTTTTTAAACCAAGAAGATTTATTTAATATAAAGGAACAGAAATAAGTCTTGTATTATATTTCATAAATATATAACTGATTATTGAAAAAGTACTTATCTATTGCCACTGTATTCTGTAAGAGCAAAATATGAAAAAATTTCAAAATATTTAAAGTTTAAAATATTTTATTATAATTGTAAATAATCATTTTTTTACTTTGAAAGCATTAATTCTAATATAGAAAGCAAAGTCGCGGTTTAGAATGAGTGTCAATACTACTAATTATAACTACCTAACAGCTAGCGACTCTGCAATCCAGAGTTCGGCCTGAGCTCAGGTCTTTAACTAAGTTCTAACTTAATTCTACTTAACGTCAAAACAATCTAACAACACTTCATGTTAACCGGCAAAAACAAAACCGGAAACGGGAACTTACAACTAGAAGTAACGAAAGAGTGTTAGAACTAGACAGACAAAAAAAACAATGTTAGAACTTATACTAATAATTGGAATAATTTCTCAAACAAGTTAAATAACGAAAATATAAAATTTATTAAACTCAAAAACACTTACAAAAGTGTTAATAAATGCTTTATTGAAACTCTAATAAAGCAACAATCAAATAAATCAACTTGTTTAATCTCACTCAAATATCGACAATCAATTATTCACAAAAAGAGAACCATAAATACTACTAAATTCTACTTCCTCCACCTCCGATACAAACTTCAAATAATCGTCGATCTCTACAAGAACTCAATTGTCACTTTTGCCAATTCTACATCTGGAATTTCAGCACCTCTCGTTATCAAACAGCACCTCAAAAAACTTGTCGATTGCATCGTTCTTTTATAGTCAAGTGACGAACACTTCCGCACTCGCTCATTTACATACTTATACGTAACAAGTTCAAAGTTATTAGTTTACAGAGTAATTCATTCATGTCATTATCTTTACAATTAATTTATATATCGAACAA
>AYEL01078649.1:0-64086 GCA_000484575.1 Olivierus martensii
AAAAAAAGAAAGAATACAGATAATACTTACCTAAGTGATGTTTCCTTCAAAGTAGTTACCCTGTGCCACTATGCATTTTTGCCAACATCCATACAAAGATGTAAATGCTGATTGCAAGCCTTTCTTTTCTACAGCTTCCGGTGCCTTCGTCGCAGCTTGTTGAATTTCTACGGAATTAGAGAAACGGCTTCCTTTAAGCAAATTCTTCATCTGGGGGGAAAGAAAGAAAGAAATCGATTTTGCACCATGTGACTTCTTTCTTTTCCCCCAGATGAAGAATTTGCTTAAAGGAAGACGTTTCTCTAATTCCGTAGAAATTCAACAAGCTGCGACGAAGGCACCGGAAGCTGTAGCAAAGAAAGGCTTGCAATCAGCATTTACATCTTTGTATGGATGTTGGCAAAAATGCATAGTGGCACAGGGTAACTACTTTGAAGGAAACATCACTTAGGTAAGTATTATCTGTATTCTTTCTTTTTTTAAAAAAAGTTTGGGAACTTTTTGAACGTAGGGATATATCATTACTATCTATATTATTAAATTTTCCATTTTATGTGTACTAAGTTTTTGGGGCTATCTTATGCCTCACTAATCCAGATTCTTATAGAATCTAGATGATATCTCCCCATTTAATCTAGTTTTGGAAATATTTACTTGAAATTAAAGCAGTGTTTCCCAACATGGGGCGCACGCCCCACAAGGGGGCAATTTGATTTTTCAGAGGGGCAATTCGAGAATGAATTATTAACCGTGATTTTTTTCATTTCTTTTGGTTTTAGGGGCAATATATACAATATATAAATATATATTGTGACATGCACATTTTTAAAAGTAAAATCAGAATGTATATGGTGGTTGTAAAACTTTATTTGCTGTTTTTTCATATTAATTTATATTATTATTTTTTTTAACAATTTTTAGTAATTTCTTCATCACTACTGTACTTCAACTGTCCTTTTGTTCTTTTATTTTTCTGTTTTGCAGATGCCATATTTTTGGAATCCTGTTTAGACCAAGTTAATAGCCTTTTAGACTTTCTCCACTTGAATGGGAGTTCACTTTTTGAAAAATAAAAATTATATATCACGGGGGCATCGGGATTTTAGAGATGCTTAAGTGGGGAATAGCCAAAAAAAGGTTGGGAATTACTGATTTAAAGTCTGTTTTCATTTCCTTAGCTATATAAATCATCTGAACATAAAATTATTATTTATTTACCATTATTTAACATTACCTTAGAAAAATTTCATTGTTGAAAATGTGACTCAGTTTTACCATTACATCTATGGAAATAAATTCTTGCTTTATGAGTTTTTGCTTTATGATGTCGTATAAGAATGTATTAATTCATAAAGTCAGGAATTATCTGTATATTATTTAGCATAAACCTTTAGAACAGGGCTGTCCAACCCATGGCCTGCATGCAGCCCAACTGCAATCATAAACATCCTTAAAACATTGAGATTTTTATGTACTTATTTTTTATTTTTTTTTAAATTTGTCGTAACATTATCAAATATTCCACTATTAAAATAAAAGAAATTTGTTTCATTTTTCATTCTACTAAAAATATATAAAAAAATAATGAAGTTAATGAAGTTTTTATTATTAAAATATCTATATATATTTCTTATTCCCATTTTCTGAATTATTTCTTATTTCACTGATTAAAACTTCTTGACCTGCTCAATGATTTTAAAAAAGTTTATGAATAAAAAGAAGCTGAAGATTATTATGCTACGACATTTTTGTTTATTTGTCATGGTGAATATCATATATTATACATTATTTATTAACTTATTTGCTTAATAACTTTGTTTGAATTAGCCTATTTTAGTGCGGCCTGAGACAATTTATTTCTTCAAATGTGGCCCAAGCAAGCCTAAAGGTTGGACACCCTGCTTTAGAACATCAAGGATGATAATTCAATGAAACAACAAACTTTTACAACAACTCTTGAAATTTTCAACAGAATTTTAATGATTTAAATAATTTATACTAATGTTATTGCCATCTCTAAATTAACAAATATAATAATAATTATATACTTTTGAGGTTCTAAAGGTATGTATTTATATGATTTAACTGGTCAAAATGTTGCCTGGCAAATCCATAGAAAGCCCTCTAATTGAAAACCCCAGTCAGGAGGATTTTCTATTGGATAAAATCCGACATCTATGATTATGATTCTAAATTAATAATGATAATTATGATCTGAAGAATAAATGTGGTCTAATACTTAGAATTTCAGAATATTAGCCTCAATCTCAGGCCAAGGCAGATTTTTCTTTGGAAAAATTAATTAAAAACTGCAATTTATTTACTAATTCATAATTGGCACCATTCTTAGTATAATTATTAGTTTGTGTGTTAATTCAGAGATGGTGCTAACATTAGTCCAAATTACATTATTCAAATTCTGTTAAAAATTTCAAGGGTTTTTAAGCTTTTTTAGGTTTCATTATTATTATTTAACTTTCAATAATGTTAACACAATATTTTATTATATAAATGATCAAAATCTTACTGAGAATTGAAATCTTACTGAGAAATTTCACAGAGAAAATTGAATTTGATTACATTTATTATTTTATATTTACATACCTTCTCTGATTGCAGCTAGTAAGTCACTTCTTGCATCAGTTTGAGTAATTGGTGGCAATCTAGATTTTGGATCTGTATTTTCACTAGTTTTGCTTACACTAGATGTTGTGCTAGCAGATTCCGATGAGAGAGATACAATTTCTTGAACACGAACAATGTCCCCACTCATAATTGGACCATTAGGCAAATCATCCGGAGGAGGTAAAGGTGGTGGTGGAGGAGGTAAACATCCATTTACAGTAGGAGGAGGAGGTGGTGGTGGTGAAGGAGCAAGATGACTATCTGAATGAAGGATCTCTTTATCTGGAGTTGGTGGTGGAGGTGGAAGCTCTAAACCATCTGGAGTAGTATTAGTGACTATTTCTGCTGGAGGAACTTGATTATTGGAAATATTTGAATGAGAATGGTGAGTTGGAGTGGCATGACAGGACCCAACATGTGAATTATGAACTGGTGTATGTGGACCAGAATTTGGTTGAGATTGAATTACTTTCTGAGTTACAAAAAGAGAAGGTGCATGAATTCCATTAACAGTGGTATTTTCAGGTGGTGGTGGAGGAGGAGGAAGGTTATCTCTTGAATGACTTGAAACTCTATACCTTCCTGTACCACTTGAAGGAGTACCACCTGCAGATATAGTAGGAGTAGAAGTACCACTTGATCCTGAGGAACTAGAAACAGGAGGAGCTGGAGGTGGTTGAGATGGCCTTGCAGAATTAACACGATTTCCATATCTTGTTGGTGTACCACTAATTGGAGTACTCCGAGCCTCAGGAGAAGTAACTGTATAAGGTGGAGGTGGAAAATGCTGCTGAGGAGATTGTGGTTGCTCAGTATAAGTGGTCGGGGGAGAAGGATAATGATGTGTTGGACTCCCAACGAAACCAGTTTCATGATTGGCAATGTATGTTGAATGCAATTCTAAGCTACTTGGCCGAACAGAATGACCACTATGATTTGTTCCACCATCTGTAGTATCATTTACTGACCTTGTAACTACTCCACCATACTGAATATGAGAATAAGTTTTATCTATAAATTCTTGTGCATTAGCTATTTGTCGATACCTTTCTCTGGTGTTATGTGGCTGGCGTACTTTCTTGTGACGTTTACCTTCTGGTCTAGGTCTGTGAGGCTAAGAAAGAAAACTAAAATTATGATATATAATAGATTAATAAAATTATATGTATGAATTTTTCAAAATATTCAGCTATTTTTATTATTATTATTTTACTATGCTATTAACTTATATGTTTTTTTATAAATATTGCTGTATATACACTAAAAAATAACTTACAATATACAAGTTACAATATATGTTAATTTGTTTAAAATTTTTAATTTTGATTATACAAGATTACTTTGAATTCTCTGATGTCATTTTCAGTCAACTATGCTACTGCATTCAAGTAAATTTTATAATTTCATTTAGTAATGCATAATTAAATGCTTTTACATTACTATTGTTTTTAATTATTTTTATTTGTAATTAGTTTCCTGTTCTGTTAAATATGCTAGAAATCTAAAGGAAAGTGAATCAAATCTTAAATTAAATTCATATTATTATGTTGTAAATGCATACTGAATATAGGAGTATAAAAAAAATTTTCATTCAATTTCAAATTAAAATTTAATTACTGTAACTAGAAACTATGAAATATAATTTATGAATAACCAAATAACATATTGAAAATATTGTTAATTTAAAATTATATTTACAAGTATTTCCTGACTTAGATATATTGTACTTATGTAAATCGGATTTTACATAAAAAAATTTTCCAATTTTTTTCTTTTTATGAAGCAGAGAACATAAAAATTTATTGTATTTGTACATTTCAATTTCAAATATGTTCGTTTACAGCATTTAAAAGCTCATGTTAGTTGATTTATATTACATGTCTTGTTCACTGATTTTAAATATCTTTGTGACGCCAGCGGGCGATATAATTACACAGGCCTTAGCCTTGTGTGGATATCATCAGGATCTGACACCAGTTGGAATCAGTGTGAACGATACTGACAAACATGCGAGTATGCCTAGCGGATGATGATGTGTGGGTTATAGTTGTGGGTAAGGATGGAGAGGTGCTCAAGAACACAATGACAAGCAACCTTTATGGCTAAAACCTTGGATCTTTATTTGTGAAAGATATAATTACATTACAGAAGATTCTTGATAAGCCTCGACTTTAACAAGGACTAATACACGATACCAATAGTTCACAGTTCTAAGTTCTCACAGTTCTGTTGTCTTCAGCAACCTTTTATAGGTGCAACAGGTGGTCAATGTGTGGTTTTGGGGAGGTTTTCTTCTTCGTAGCATTCTCACTCCCTGTCAGGAACTTGAATCTTTTTGTGTGAAAGCTACCCTTCCTTTAGTTGGGAGACCGAGAAGTGGTTTCTTCTTTTGTCTTAGTGGAAACAGGTGACAGTCGTAATCAGGAGAAGAAATTAATGGCGATTCTCCTCTTTGTTGAATCTTTCTTTCGGTCTTATCTGCCAGCGTAGGTAGTAACAAAGCTTAGACTTTATGTACTGATTTATCCCAACTTTGTGAAAGTTAGGATAGATGCCAGTTGTACGAGGGAGCTGAACAGTGATCGTTCTTCTGATCATGCTATCCTCAGACTGGTGATGATGATCCATTCTATGTCTGTCCTGTGATGATGCTGACGATTGGTTCGCTACATATATATTGAACGGAAGCTGGCGGTTGACTCCCCAAGGAATGCCGCAAGGCCCAGGATTAAATATCTGACCTTTCACCTAAAATTCCTGTGGTTCAACATATATTGAATCTTGTTTATCATAGATAGCTCCTCCTTAGGACACCTGCACAAGCACAGTCCCCGCTCCCAACGTAACCTTGTTTTCCTTTCGGGATTTATGTTGCTGGGAACAAAGTTATGTGCAGGGCATTGCCACCCGACGTTGTTTATTTTCCTCTAGATTCTCGTAATTTGTCTCTTCCCTTTGTTGCTTCTTTGTTCTCTGTATTAATTTATCTCATTTTGTGGAGATTACAAATCATATTTATCGCAGTCCTCACATATCATAGTACTGATACAAAGTCTTTAAATGCAGGGTTATCTCCCTTTCAATCAGGAAACAATATGATGCTATAATGATGTGTTGTGCAATCATAATAGTCTATCTAGTCTTGGTAGTTTTTGATTCAGAAATTTTGTAAAAAATTCTTTTTACTAGTTATATAGAATTTGAATTATGTAAAAACCTTCAATTCAGTCAATTATTCGATTAAGATAGGGAATACCTGCATTATAAAACACAGATGAAAATTTATATACAGGCATACCTCACCTTATGGTGCTTTGCTAATATATTGCTTCTCAATTATAAAATAAAAATATGGAATGTATCTCAAAATGAAACTTATCTGCAAAATAATACAGGCGGCCCTCGACTTTCGCACATAATTGGTTCCTGGAAGTGTGTGCGAATGTGTCATATCGAAGCTTGGCAGATCTCAATAGAACAAATTTTAAATAATTATCGAACAACGTATAACAAAATTTTCAAAAATTGGTCTAGTTAAAAAAAAGGTTAAGGAAATATAACAAAAATTAAAAATACAATAAATAACAAAAATTTAAATTTAAAAAAAATAAAAAGCACAAAAATAAGACTAGAGTAGTAAAGTTCAAAATCAGTGGGCAAATATATGCCTATCGGTCCACTTCATTCATTGAGCGGTGAGCAGGGAAAAAAATTACGATTTGCACCTATAAAGTTAAAAACAATAGTTTAATTAGATTTCTGGATAGCATATCTCCAAGCTTTGGTTATATATTCGGCTTGCCGAATATTGATAACTTTCTCCGTTAAGCCCGTTTTTAACATCTCTATTTTTTCGGAAATGAAAAGTTCTCTAGGGTCCTGCATTCTCTTGATTATTTTTGCTTTGTCCCATAAAATATCCAGATCTTTTTCATAGGCTCTTTGGGCCAAGCTGTAGTAAGCTTCCCTTTCCTTACATCATCATTATGTTCTTGTAGTCTATCGCAAAAGTTTCTCCCTGTAGCTCCAATGTATACTTCGTTTCTATGATCCTCTACATTATTAACCGTTATCTTATAAATACCGGAATCAAGGGTGGCTTTCCTCTTTTCTTTATCGTTTCTTAACAAGCCAAACACCGTGGTCAGTCTACTATAGGTGCATCTTCGGTTACTCTTTTTTAAAACCTTACTAACGGTCTTATATTCATGGAGCCTATATGGCAGCGGGACCCTCTCAACTGTACTCGTTGGACTGCGTATCTCTCCATCATCTTGGACTTGCCGTGAAGACTGCCGCTCCTCCAAAAGCTTCCGTTTCTGTTCTACGAGTAAGATTTTCATAAAATTCAAACTATATCCGTGTTTAGCTCCACATAAATAAATTCTATCGATTTCTTCATTTAAATAAAGATCGTTACTACAGTGGGTTAGTGCCTGTCTAAAATACGCTCGAAATGCTGTTTTTTTATAGGACCGAGGGACATTAGACCATCTTGGTATAAGAACTGGTGTGTTCATTGGTTTAACATAAACGGTAGTGTTTAGACTTTCTAAGTTGGCAAAGATCTTAAACGTCTAAATAATTAACTACCTTATTGTCTTCAAGCGTCAATTTTAATTTGAGGCCGTACTGCGGCTTAGTAAAATACTCAATCAGCTCTGTACTCAAACTTCGCTTCTCCCATAAAACAAAAACATCATCCACATACCTTGTGTATAAAAGCATTTCGGTTTTATTATTTAAATTTATCTGGCATTCTACCTCTCTCACTACGATTTCCACCAATACGCCGGCCATCGGGCTCCCAATACGGATCCCTTGTGTCTGCTGGGAAAACATCCCTTTATATTTGAAATAAGATTTGTAGCATACTAGATATGCCAAGTCTCTAAGAACATTGGGGGTCATATTCGTCGTCTTGGGAGAACCTTATGAGAAATCTATAAAACAATAGACAGGTGGCACTTAGATTTAAAGAGGGGTAAAGGGATTCGACGTGTAAGACCGACATGATTTGACTAAGGGGAGAGCTGTGACAACCTATCCCCTTTGTTTGAAAATGCTATTATTATTATTTATAATTTAACTATTTCTTGAAAAATTAATGACTTAAATGATTAAATACAGAGAAATAATTCACCATCTGCCATTTTTAAAAGGCACTGGGACAAATCTTGAGTAAAAACATATAAAAACGTGATAATTTATCAAAAATTAGTGCTAAATCGGGCATACAGATGGCAGGATGACAGCTCCATATACAAATTATAGCAATATTTATTAAAATAAATAAATTTTTGAACAAAGTCGACATTCTCATACATACTAATACTTCTTATAAAATAAAAAGTTATTAATCCGGAATTATTTAAGAAAATAGGAACAAAAATGGCTAATAAACAATTATTTTAATTCATATGCATTATTTGAAGAAAATATGAAGAAAAATGACTAATAAATAATTATTTTTCCCATACGTACTAATACTTCTTATAAAATAAAAATTATTTATCTCACATTCTCATATACTAATACTTCTTATAAAATAAAATGTATTTATCACACATTAATAAGAAAATAGGAAGAAAATTGACTAATAAACAATTATTTTAAATATTTGTGTAGTAGAATACCGTATTTCATCTGTGAGAGGGAGAATACAATTGTTTATTTACACGAGGTATCGAATTACAATTAACGGTATCAAATTACAATATGAATTATCATCGTTAGTTGGAAAAGTTTTTTAGAATTATGAAGTATTTGGTATTATTATTGTTGTCGGAAAAATTTTTTAGAATTATGAAGTATTTGGTATTATTAGATGTGTAGAGGAAAAATTTTTTAGAATTATGAAGTATTTGGTATTATTAGATGTGGAATATCACCGAGGAATGTAAATATAATAAAAATTTTTTTATCCAATGCCAAAATCATGAATAATTTGAAAAATTATATATTGTTTACATATCTGATTAGGCGGCCAATTCTTTTCGTATTTTTTTTCTTTTTTTCTTTTTTTCTTTTGGTCCTTAATCCAAAATTAAACGAATTTTTTTTTCTCTTATTCTTTTGATTTTTCATCCAAAACTAAAAAAGGGCATTTTTTTTCTCTTATTCTTTTGATTCTTCAAGATCGGAAGAGCGTCGTGTAGGGAAAGATATATTGTTTACATATGCAAATTAGGCCTAATTGCTTTCGTATTTTTTTCTTTTTTTCTTTTGGTCCTTAATCCAAAATTAAAAAACTATATCAGGACACAGTATATGGACAACAAAATCCAGTTAATTAGGCCTAATTGCTTTCGTATTTTTTTTCTTTTTTTCTTTTGGTAAAAATTAAAAAACAATATTGGGACACAGCATATGGACAACAAAATTCAATTTTTTCATGCCAAAAAATTAAAATGCAAAAAGGTTATGGCAAAATATCGAATATTAAATATATTATTTCATATTTCTTGAGCGTAAAAGGACTTTTTTTTTAACGAAAGGAGCAGTAAAGGTTAATCAAAGCTTATCATATCATTTAGACCTGTATTGAGAGCTGTCTGAATCATCTCAAATTAATTGTGAGAAATTACCACAGCATAATGATGGCTATTATCATCAGCATAGCCAACAGTGAATAAACCTTTCTAATAAACTGTAGTTAAAAGATCATTCACCATAAGGTACCATAACAGATGAGAGAGTACTTCTCCCTGAAGAACACTTTCTTCTCATTGTATGAGTGCAAAGTGTATAAAAAGTTTGATTCAGTGGAATAGTGTAAATGTGAAGTGTGTGAATGAAAAAGGAAATACAGTAGAGTCTCCCTAATCCGACACACATAGTTCTGGGGCTTGTTGGATTTCAGAGATTTGTCGGATTATTGGATGTTCAATGAAAAAATGGAATTATACCAACAATATGCTCAGTTTATTAAGACATTACTGTCACTACTCTTGCTGCTCAAATCTTTCACAAACCTCTCAATCTTATCCCAATTATTTTAATGCCATAAATGGTGGCTCGTCCAACATCATAAAACAAAGCCAAATCACAGCATTTCTCCAAAGTCACGCTTCTTAATTATTTCTGTCTTTTCAACCACAGTCAAATGTCTTGTGTTTTCGTTTTTCGCTTTATGATATAATGTAAAGATAAATAACAAATACTGATAAAATAAAAACACTATTTTATAGTAAACATTGAACTGAACTTAAAAATTAGTCTGACTATAATGCCTGCGCAATGAACGAATAGCTACTGATAATTTGTTTACATCAGTTTCTCTCTCACACATGTACAAGTTGCAACATGAAAATTTCACATAGGCGGCGCGACGGTTCACAATGTGTCAGACTGGCGAAGTGTCAGACTACAGAGACTCAACTGTAAAGTTAGACTAAACAACATCTTTAATGCTGACTTTATTATTTTTTTTGTAACTCAATGTTGATAAGCAGTGTTGTTCTTTCATCTTGTTTTGTGTATATGAACATACTTTAAGTAGTGAATGGTGACTATCTCAAAATAATAGCAGATGAAATGATAGAGGATAGAAATGCAAAGTTACAAATTATGAAAATTAGCAATAATTAACCTAACATATTTCAATTCTGCAATGTTTCCAGAGTCCTCCTGGCCAGATCTTCCACTGGAAAAATAAATTTGGAAAGAGTAACTATTTTAACATAAAATAGCAAACGATTGGTTCATGCTTGTGATTTGCTTCAAGGCTGTTAACCAAATCACAAGCCTGTATTAGAATAAAATTGACAAAAGTTAGTAATATATACAAATATAAATAGAATAAATACCAAAAATAAATAAGGTTAGCTAAATAAAAATAATTTATTAAATCCGAAAACACAAAGTGTTAATAAGCTTTATTGAAAAAATAATAAAACAGCAAATAAGTTAGTAAAATATAATTTGTTTACTTATCAAACAAACAACCAAAAACCAACAATAAAATTATTAATAATCACTTATCAACTAAACCTTACATTAAACAAAATATTAAGTCTCCAACTCAAACTACAAGAAAAATATTTATCTGATCTATTGACAATTTAACAATATCAATAAGTCTAACACTACTTCAATTCTCAGTACCTCATTCATCAAGATCAGACATCTACTTATAAGCAATTTACATGGCAGATTCATAATCAAGCTCATTTATATAAAGCTATCAGACAGTTTCTATTTTTCTACTTACAGATTTTCATCAACAATCAAGTCATTCATCTTTACAATTATAATAATTTAACATTACATTTATAAGCTTTACAATTTCATTGAAAAAAGAAAATTCTTTAACTTTGTTATGCAATCTGAGATTGGCATTGTTATTATTCAGATTGGATGAAATCATGACATATTCTTGAAGATGAAACCATTTCATTTCTTACAGACATTTTTGAAAGAGTGAATTATAAGTATATCTTTACTCTTAACTAAATAAAATATCCAATAAATAAATATAATAAGAAATAATTGGAAATAAAGGAAAGATTTTGTGAAGAATCTGGCAGAAAAAGTTTTTAATGATAAATTCTGGTGGTTTAAGTTAGTGAAAATTACAAAAAAATTAAAAAGCAATGATTACCTGCAGGAAGGGAGGCGTGAGACAACCGCTATGTTTCAAAAGTATCCTCGTTCACACTGTGTCTTGGTCAGTTACAAGAAGAAGAAATTTTGTTATTTTAAAAGAAAGAGATGGAAATAGTGTTATATTATTATTATGATTTGAAGAAATTAAATAATTTACTACTCGTAATTAGTAAAAAACAAAATTTATTTATCTTCTTTATTGGTTTATGCTAATCAACTTGGATATAAGAAGACGACCACTGGACGGCATTGATGTCTCATCGAATGGTATAGTAACTGTTGTGCAATGTTGATTGTTGGTGGAGTTCCTGTTCGTCAAACTATTGTGGACTGTAATTAGTCAAGGTTATGTCTTTATTCGTTATCCGGGTGAATTTTTGTTGTCCAGGTCCATACTTATTGTCTAGGAAGAGACGTGGTGAAGAGAAGCTTTGTATTGATGAGACATTGTTTGGTTTCAAGTTTTACCAAGTGCTTGAAAATTATTGTAAGTTGTTATTTGAGTTATTATTAATAAAAGAAATAATTTTTGTGAATTTGAGATGGAGCAAGTTATTGATGCCATTGATTCAGTCTTGCACTAATCTCATTAGTATCATTAGTGGATACTAATGATACTAAAGAGTGATACTAATGAATGAGTGATCATTAATGAGTGATACTAATGAATTAGTATCACTCATTAGTGGATACTAATGAGATTAATATTCAGATTAAAATCTCCACAGCACGCAAGGGTTAGACAGAGGAGGCATGGGGTCAAAACCTATGCAAAAGCTCGGGTGGTTACCTGGACTTTGTAGTTTATATTCTTCACAGTAAAAAAAAAAAAAAGAGGCACAGTGGAAAGATAAGGTAGCGTATGTTATGGAGCAGAAGAGGGTATATCTAATAAAGTTAAATGAAGTGTAATTGCAGATAAGACCAGACAGAGAACAGCGAGAGAGAGAGAATGAAAATCTGTAGAATGATTTTGAAGAGAACATATGGATATCTTGGAAATATAAAAGAACCTTACAAAAACAAGGTTTAAGTAAGTCTGATATAAAAATAAGGATAACAGGATTATCTGGAATTTGCCTAAGATAGTTGCTGGTGAAAATATTTTTAAACTCATTGGAGAGAGAGAGAGAGAGAAGAGGGAAAAAAGAGGATAATAATAGGATAAACTTTATGGATGAATGTGATCATTAAACAGAGCAAATCAGTATGGAAGAGTGCAACTAGTATTCTGAAATTGTGAAGAGGTTAACTCTGACCTATCCTGTCTACTATTTTATTATGCTCTTTTTATTATTTATCGTTATATTCAATATTATTTAACATGTTATATTTTTGTTAACAATTAACTTTCTTCCATGTTCTCCTTCTCAGTAGTTAGCAATCATGTGTTTACAGAACAGACATCCGTCTTCTGAGGGAGCTTTCTCGGTTTGTGATATCATCTCATCTACATAATTTTACCACTGATCCGATATGAGAAAATAAGAATGATACTAAAGAGTGATACTAATGAATGAGTGATCACTAATGAATTAGTATCAATATTTTGTTCAGTTTATAATTAAATTGTAAAAGAGGATGACATGAATTGATTACTCTGTAAACTAATAAATTTAAACTTGTTGCACGAATTTAGTAAATGAAGTAACACAGAACTGTAAGTCACTCTGCATAAAAGCCTACGTAGCCAACGACAGAGCGAGGTATTGTATTGATGTAAGGTTGGCTAAGTGACATTTGAATTCTTGTAAAGATCGAAAATTGCTTGAAATTTGTATCGGTAGTGGAGGTATTAGAATTAGTTAGTATTTAACATTATATTTCTTGTGAATAATTGAATTTTCGGATATTTGAGATGTATTAAATAAGTTTTGTTGATTAATTGATTGTTGCTTTATTATCGTTTTAATAAAGCAGTAAATGAAGTAACACAGAACTGTAAGTCACTCTGCATAAAAGCCTACGTAGCCAACGACAGAGCGAGGTATTGTATTGATGTAAGGTTGGCTAAGTGACATTTGAATTCTTGTAAAGATCGAAAATTGCTTGAAATTTGTATCGGTAGTGGAGGTATTAGAATTAGTTAGTATTTAACATTATATTTCTTGTGAATAATTGAATTTTCGGATATTTGAGATGTATTAAATAAGTTTTGTTGATTAATTGATTGTTGCTTTATTATCGTTTTAATAAAGCTTTAGTTAACACTTTTGTAAGTGTTTTTGAGTCTAATAAATTTATATTTTTGTTATTTAACTTGTTCTAAGAATTTATTCAATTTATTAATATAAGTTTCTAACATTATTTGGTTATTTAGATCTAACACTTGTTCAATACTTCAAGTTATAAGTTTCTGGTTGTTTGTTTTGCTGGTTAGACATTAATTCTTGATAGATTGTTTTGAATTAATATATTTAAATTTAGAACATAGTAAAAGACCTGAGCTCAGGCCAAACTTTGGGTTTGCAGTGTCATAGAACTGTTAGGTTTAGTTTATAATTAATATTACTGATATCCGTTAAATTCATGACTTTGCAAAATATGTCAAGATTTCTATCATGGAAAAGATCACAGATGAAATTTGAAATATAGTAAGAAGCTTATTGTATATTCCATATGACACCTATACAGGCCAGCTGCATAGCTGCTGGACCAGCTGAAATAAAAATATTTAAAAAAACACAAATATAAAAAAATTGTGGAATACATAGGTTTGCAATGATTCAAAAAGAAAAGTTTTCTAAAATTATATTATGGTGTTTCAATTTGTTAAAAATAAGGAAAAAACCTCAAATAAAGAAAGGAATCCATTAGCTGCGAGGAAGGAGGCATGTGGTATTTAGGAAGCTTTAAAAATGAACTTTATTTATTTTGTTTCGTCTCATGCTAATTAAGTACAGTATAAGAAGATGTCTGCAGAATGGCATGGAGTGTCCAGTCTTTGTTTACCTGTGTTGCTGTGGACTGTTAAAGAAAAGTGTTGCTCGTCTGCTGTTACTCGTTTTGGAGAAATGTTGCTGTGGATCATCCTTTATTGTTGGTGGATTTACCATATTTGCCGGCGTATAAGACACACCGGCGCATAAGACGCACCCTCTTTTTTATACACATTTTTGAAGGATAAAACTTTATTACTGATCATTATAATGAATTTACAGTATTTTAAATATAAAGTAATACAAACAGCAAATACTTTCTGCAAATACCCAATCTATCTGGGAAAGAACACCTTTTAATCTTCTTCGTCAAGACCCAGACACTCATCTCCAGAGTTAAATGAAGAGTCACTTGAAACCTCTTCTAAATCAGCATCTGAGTCCTCATACAACAAATTGTCCTCTGTACCATCCATTGCATTACTAATGCCACATTTCTTAAATGATTTAACCACTGTCTCTGTTTTCACAGCATCCCATGAAGCTTTGACCCATTCACAAACTTGAGAAATGCTAGGCCCAGCTGTGATCGTCGATGAAAGCGCATGCGCATTCATTGAACTCTACGTAACTAATATTCCCACACTCCGCAAGGAAACAAGAAAGAAATCGCATAATGCCGAATAGAGGAAATTTCCAGAAATGAATGTAATCAAAAACTGAGTATCGGCGTATAAGACGCACCCCGTTTTTCAGACCTATTTTCAAAGGAAAAAAGTGCGTCTTATACGCTGGCAAATATGGTAAATGTTACTATTTGTTATTTGTTGGAACTTTGTCATCTTTGTCCATAGCCATTATAAGGAAACCAGTTTGTTTAAAGAAAGCTTTTTACTGACGGGATATTGTCAGAAATTAATATATTATACTAACTTGTAAGTTATCTTATAATTGTAAGTTTACTACCTTATTTATTATTAAATAAATACATTTTTGACATTTAGAAATGAAGCAGATTCTTGAGGCTGTCTACGTGTTTATTGATTGGGTGGTTAATACCGAATTTAAAATTGACATTAAAATCACTACGACCAGTAGGGAAAGTGAGACAGAGGGGGCGCAGGGACCAAACTTAAGCGGAGTCTCGGGTTTATGCCCGAGCTTTGTAGCTGGCGCCCAAACAGGGACTCAAACCCAGAACCATTAGGTGCAGGGTTCGAGTCCCTGTTCGGGCATTAGGCTCTTAACCTATTGCATGAATCCTGAATTGTTAGGCTCTTAACCTAACAGTCCAGGATTCGTGCCCCTGATCGGGCACCAATTGCAAAGTCACTAATTCTAAGAACTACCAATAATATTAAATAAATACTACCTAACGGTTCTAACGACTATGCAAACCCAGAATTCAGCATGAGCTCAGGTCTTCGTCTAATTCCTAAACTAAATATATTAACTCAAAACAATAATTAACATCTAACTGGCAAAAACAGAACCGGAACTTACAACTAGAAGTACGAATAAGTTCACTTAATATAAACTGCTTATACTCTTACTTCAATAACTAAGGACACAAGCACCACTTTTTTAAAATTTTATTGTGGGGTTATATTAAACTTTTAATCATGACCAAGAGGTACATTCCAAAAAAGTTTGAGAAACACTGATCTATGACATTCTTAAAAATAATTTTGATTCTACAATTTTTTTCTATACATACACACACAGCAATATTACCTTACTATCACTATCTTTTTTTTCAGCTATAATTGCAGTTGGAATTGGCTTTTGTGCAACTGGAGGCTTTGTGGTTACTTTTGCTACAGAAAATTTAGCAGTCAATCCAGAACCTGAATATAAAAGTAACATTTATATCATTATTTTTTACAATTTCTCAAAACATTAAAACTTTTACCTTTTTTTTCAGACGGCCTACTTGGTCTTTGTTGTTCTTTTGTTAAAAGAGCAGTAGCTTTTAACGTATAATCTGGTACTGTTCCAGCAATGCTGGTAGGTCGAGGCTTTGATTTTGTTTTTTGACGCAGAGTAACTTTTGGCTGTTGCGTCTGTCCAGAAGTAGATTCAACTGCAGTTGAGAGAGAACTGCGTGGACGAGCTGGAGAATGGGATACTTCTTTGCGAGTTGCTAAATGATAAATTAACACAATCCAATATTGAGAGAATTATAACTTCAAACATAATATATTTAATCTATAGCTATACCTAAATTTCAATTAATGTAGCCTAGAAAACTTCATTTCTGTTTATATATGAAGACAAATATTGAGTTTGAAACTAATTTCTTTAAATATATAATAAATTTCAAGGATTAAATATGTTTCTAGATTATGCATTTTATAAATAATTTTCATTTTAACTTTATTAATTATATATAAATACAGTAATATATGTGCTATCACTAAGTTAAATTTTTCATATTGTCTTTAATTTAAATACAGTCAACTCTATTAACTGAAATAATGGAAATACATTATGGATAAAACAAGCATGATCAAAACATGCTGCAAAATGAATTTAATGTAAATATTAATTCCATTTTGCAGAATTGTACACTTGAAACCCATTTGGAGCACACCAATTTGGAAGCACTAGTCTAGACAATGGAGGTTACTTATGTGATGCCAATCATATGACAGTCACAACAACATAAAAGTGCCAGCTAGGTACTGTAGTGTAAGAATAGATGTTTTTGAAAAATTAAAATTCTGTTAATGTTTTGCAATATATTTGAGAAATTAATGATTTACAAAAGTCACATGGACAGTCCTCTTTGATGAAGGAACAATTAAAATGCAAATTAATTGGAAAGAAGAGAGTTGAAGGAAAGTTTGTTAATGAAGTTAAGTTCATTGTTAAAAATGTGGATTTTAAGATTCTATAAATTACAAAAATATTTAGACTAAGGTCAGAGCTGAAAGGAAGAAAAAAATATATAGAATAAAGTGTATGATATCATTAGAAGGAAAGATAAGAGATCTGTATAATTGTTATACATGGATTTTATGTTATTACAAATCGAAATGTGTTTACTCAGCTTTTTTTAATTTCAATTATTTTAGATTTCAATTTCATGCAATGTCCAAGTGATCATTGACTTTCTAGCAACAAAGACATCTATCTTTATCATTATTTTTAGAAGAATACAGCACCCAAGAATTACATAAAATTACAATAGAAAAACTTCAGATAAACAACAAAAAGTTATAATTTGAAGAGAAAATTGATAGTAAAATTAATCAAATAATTTATCAAAATTTTGCATTTATTCTGTATAGTTCAAAATAGGCTATATTATTGCTATGAAAAATATATAGACAAATTCAAGCTATTATAATGATTTAAAAATCTCAAATTATTTTTGTTATTTTATACATATGCTTATTACTACTTACATTTGAAAATAATCTTAAAAGTGAATTTGAGAGAAAGAATGACAGACAGACAATTGTATTACACTATATTTTTTATATATACACATGTATATGAAATAAAAGCAAAGTTGCTTTAGAATGTGGACACCAATTCAAATTGATAAAATTGTTAATAAACTGTCATGGTGTTAAAAGTACTTATATTAATATTCATATTTTTTTTATAAATTGTAATAATCTTATAAACAAATTATTAAATATAGATTAAGAAACATCTTGTCTATCAAGAAAGCAATTTTTTAAAGTTGTTATTGTAATAGCATTATTTTCCAAAACTTTAAATATAAACTATTTAAACAACAAATAAATCCAGCACTAACCCAGCAGCAAGGAAGCAAAAATATTCATTCTCTAATGTTTTCAGTTATATACATAATCATCATCAGCAAATAAAATTAACATAGAATATAGTTAATAGTTATAGTTAAGAATGCTCAAACCAAAGTTTACAAAACTCAAAAATACAGTACGTGTTCTTCATTTAAAAGCTAATGGATATTTTAAAATTATATTTTATAAAGTCTGTTTTCCCTATAAAATTATTTATTTCAGGAATTGCATAAATTAATAAAATTTAAAAAAAAAATCATACCTATATCACTGTTCAAAATGATAAAACTAATAAAAAAGCAGTTTCATCACTCCTCAAGAACACTATTTTCAGTCCTATCAAACAATAATTTGATGATTCCTTCTCTTGAACATCCATAATTATTACAAAGATAAACATACTATATTAACAATGTCAAGTTTACTGAAGAATCTCAGAGAACACTATATATATTTATTAGGAAAAACACAAAATTTAAGTTTTAATTAGAAAAATAAAGAAACTCTTGATAGAATAAAACATTATTATTAGTGGTTAGTAAATTAATTTTTATTGGAGGCCAAGGATTCAAAAAGTGCTTATATAAATCCTCTATCATATTGTGCAATTCTAAATATAATAGTCAACTCTGTTGCAACAAGTAACTTAAGAATAAATGCACAAGCAATTTATAACTATATTGAAATATAAGAATTTTTAAATAAGTTTAATTTTTTATAGCAAATAAACATTATTTTAAGCATTGATAAGTTATATTTTGTTTTTTAATTTAAAAACTTTTCTTGATTTAAATAAAATAAAAACTTTTATTTTATTTAAATTAAAATGCTTGACTAATTTCATAGATAGTGTTATGGGCTTTATAAAGTATGCATGCAATGATATCAAAACAAACAAGGAAAAGCTAAAATGAAAACAGCTAACTAAAATAATACATTTGATTACTTAAAACAATATTTATGATTACTTTTACCAGTTCTTTTAGAAAAATCCCAACAATTATAGATATCTCTTAGTAAAAGTCAAAGTTTAAATATTTTACTAGATAATTTGCACTTTTATCATCCCATGATGGTAAATGTTAGGATTTACTGGTCTTCAGACTTTTGCAAATAATAGATAATTCCACTGATTTGCATTGCATAATTTTAATTTTCAAATATGCATGGTCTATTATAAATTTTTAATATGATTAATCCATAAATTAATTAACCTCAGATTTTTATCAGATAATTGAGAGTTGACTGAACATATGAGGTGTGACACAAAAGAAATGAGACTAAGTGCATAACTTGAAAAAAGATTGGAGTTGGCAATAACCATTTTGGTGATGTAATCCTACACCCCTCCCCTACCCATGCTGCCAGTTTCGACTCAACTGGTCACAACAGTTGGGAGTATATCATCAGTGAGTGAACATATGAAATTGCATTCTGCCAGAAAAATGTCTAATGTAAAATCTGAGCAATGAATCAACATCAAGTTTCTTGTGAAACTTAAGAAATCAGCCACAAACATTTCAAATGTTAACCGAGGCTTATGGAGATGAAACTTTGACTCGGGTACGTGTGTTTGAATGGCATAAATGGTTTTTGGAGGGAAAGGACAGTATGGAAGATGAGGAACGTGTTGGGCACCCAAGTTCAGCGATGGGTTCCCAGTGGTCAGACTGTTACTCAGCACTACTACATTGAAGTACTAAAAAGACTTCGCAAAAAAATTAGGAAAAAAGACACAGTTGTGGAGTGGTGGATGGCTGTTGCACCAGGACAATGCACCCGTTCACAAGGCGCTCTCTGTCACTCAGTTTCTGACCAGCAAAAACATTACTGTGATGAAGCATCCACCTTAATCATCAGATTTGGCTCCCTGCAATTTTTTTTTATTTCCTAAAGTTAAATCTTGCATAAAGGGAGCGCATTTTACCTCAGTTAAAGATGTTCAAGCGAAAATGGAAAATCTCCTGAAGGGCCTTCCAGAAACCTAGTTCCAGGAATGTTATCGGCAATGGCAGCACTTTTCAATCCAATGGCAGCAATTGTAGAAGTGTGTGAATGCTGAAGGGGACTACTTTGAAGGTGATAACATCACAAAGGACTAATTCTGTAAGTACACTGATTTATTGGAACAGTCTCGTTTTTTTGTGTCACACCTCGTATTTATATCTATTCACAGGTTATAAAATTTATCTAAAAATTTATTCTATTAAAAAATAATAATAATGCTAGGTTTTTATAGTTAATATAAAAATATCTGAATATTCAACTTAAAATCCTTTTATACCTTTCTAAACCATCATCCCTCTAAATTTAAAGTGGATCTAAGCATTTTGATCTATTAATTCATGCAATGTTTTATATGTACATGCTAATTATAATTAATATTATTACATAAAGCTTTTAGGAAAGCAATTTAGAATTTAAAACAAAAATACAAAAATGCACATGCAAAATATACAGCCATACCTGGAGCAAGAGATAGTTTAGAACCAAATGCATCGTTCTTGTTCAACAGCAACATAGAAGATGAAAATCCCTTTTCACGAGCAGCAGCAAGGGCTTCTGCACGAAGACGTGAAGCTCGAGTGGGCCGGGGAGCAACACTCAAATGCATCATGCTTTGTGATAAACGTTTACTATTTGCAAGAGAGGAATGCATGGGCATACACGATTGGACATTCACAGAAGCACAACTTACATTTGAAGCAGTGGAATAAGGATTAGCTAAATGCAACATGCTTTTTGACATAGAACTTATGTTTGTACAATAAAGTTTTTTATTAGCAAGTCTATGGCTATTTACATTATACATGCTTTTATTCATACTTGGGGAAAAAGAATGCGATCCATTGGATGAAGCATTTTTACCCATCTCCTGACGTGCCTCGACATAATGTCGGCGAGGTTGAGCTAGTTGATCAAGTCTGCTCATGCTGACAGAACGTTTTCCTTGATTACCTGGAGAAGTAGTACGAGGAACTGTAGCTCTACTCCAAGGCACAACTGGAACCAAATCAGTTTTTCTGCGACCACGTACATTTGTTGAATTAATAATCATACTTCTTGACATACAGTCATCTAAATAATTTAAGAAAAATAAACTTTAATATTTTAATAGAAATTAATAAATATAATAATCACAATTCATATAAACTTATTTATATTATTTTAGTTGAGAAAAATCAAAATGAAAATTGTAAGCAGTGAGATAGCAAAAATTTAAATGATTTCCAGTAGTTAATTTTCAAACAGAAGAAATTTAAAATTCTCAAAGAATAACTAAAGAAACATTAAAATTATGCAAGGCTGCATACTGATAGAAGTACATTCACTAAGTAGAAAATATGACATGCATATAACAGGCATTTCAATGTAGCTTATTCTTGAAGATAAACAGTAAGCAGTGACCTACTGTCATTCTCTTTTGTGGTTGTCAATAATGGTACATAGTCTGACCATGTCAGACAAGCCTTAGTTTGATTAGAAGCAAATGACAAACAATTTCTTTTCCTTTGCCTATTTTCATAATGAGGAATTTCTGATGTAGTTACTGGTGAAATACTGGTATCTACTGCAAATAGATGATGTTTCTTCAGCATATTCTATAGAGATTGCTTTTAACAGGTGATTACAAATATACAGAAAATAAACTATATAGATTCAAATAAAAATTATAACTTAAAATAATAAAAGCTAAAATAAAAATTGCAATTGCATGAAATAATATTCAAAAGCACTTTCTTTATTAATAATAGACAAATACCAATTTTCTGTATTAAGTTATATGATGACATGTCCTGAGTCTTGGAACTTAATATATCTTTATCATCTACATGCCGTATTATTGGAAAAAGTATTTCAGATCCATGATAAGTTGAATGACCATCACTCATAGCTATGCTATTGTCCAAAGCAGAATTTCCAAAAGCAAATGATAATGAATTTCTCTGAGCATTACGCCGTGCTTCAAGTTTTGCTTCCTGTTCATAATTTTGTTTCAAAATTCCATCTCTTCGTTCCTACAATTTGTTTCAATGATTATTAATGAATATAATTTTACAGCATTTAATGATTTATTTAAAACTACATATTTTTTATAAATTCATACTCTTTCTGTATCCCAAATATAACCTTTCCTTTCTTCAACTATTTGTTTCTTCTGATTAATAAAATTTTCGATATTTTGGCTCCTATCCATATTATTAATTTGTAATTTTGATTTCTGTTGACTTCTCAAAATTTCTTGACTATTTACATCCTTTTCATGCTGTTCTCGTCTCTTATGAACTTCATCTTTTCTCTCTTTCTGCAAAACTAAGGGAGAAGTTTCTTTTCCATCTGTTTATAAACATAAAAATTTTAATAAAAGTTTATTATTATTACATCACTAATTTATAAACTGTGTAACTGCTAATAAATATCAAATTACAACTAAAAAGATTTAATTTCATTTGTTCTAGAAAAATATATGTTGTATAAATTTGAAAGTTAAATCGTACACTTGTATTATAAATTGGATAATGATATGCTAATAAATCCTTTGCTATTTCTAAACTAGTAAAAATATTAAAATAATAGACAAGAAAATATCATTAATCAATCTTTAGTATTAATTGTTTTTTCATAATTTTTTAAAATTTATAACCTGTTAATTTTCAAAATTAATACAAAAGATACTTATATTGTTAATTTTACATATGAATCTGAATCTTATCTTTTAGTCATTTGTTATATAAGATTATTTTTAATTATTATATTTTTTAATTTAAAATATTGTTAAAGTTTATGTATATATTTCAAAAACAAGATTTTGTATTCAGCATTTGATTTAAAACTATATTAAAAACTTTAAAACATATAAATAAGAAAAATAATACTTATATGAAAATACAGTTAGTCCTTGACTTATAATGGCAATGTCATTGATACATTTTGTGATTGATCAATGCAATTGACAAAGGATTTAAGTTCATGACCAATGGTCTGATATACAAAAAGGATTCTTTTTGTGTTTAATTCTTGTATTTTTGTGTTCATTAATTTTATTACAATAAAGTGGAATGAAATAATAAATATTGATTATAGGCAATCCATAAATTTTGGATACTTCTGACTTATGACTATTCCAACTTATAACTGTGATATTCAAATCAAACCTTGTTGTAAGCCATGGAAATTTATTTTGAAAAGTTAAAATTTATTTAAAAAATAACAATTTTGTTCATCTAATTTATTTGTTTCAAAACATAATATGTGAATTTAAAATATATTTTTAATTTAAAAATAAATCAAATGCATCTTGAATATTAGTACACTGTAAAAACTTCCAAACTGATGGAATGCAAACAACAATATATTAGTTTACAAGTTAATCTCTAGTGCAACATAACAGTAAAAATGTATCAAAAATTAAGTGTATTCCTATCATGAGTAGGGAATATTGTATGTGGCAATGTATGACTAAGACTGATGATACATCTATTTTTTTGTTATTATTAAAAACAGTTACAAGTTTTGTTTCAATTAACTAATAACTAACAAAAGCCATAACAAATAGAAAGTTTTCTTTAACCTCCTATTTATTACGATTTTTAGATAGTCTCTCTCTCTAGATGGCCCATAAAAATGAAAATTGATATATTTTAGATACAAGTAATTGTTAACTATAATTGTATATTTAATCATTTAAATATAATTTTTAGTTCATTTACATATATTTCAAACTGTGATCATGAAACTTTTACACAGTGTTAGAGTAATCAAAAACTTGATAGCAATACATGTTTGAGATGAAATCTGTAGTACGGTCTAATGTCAGTTATACTTGACAACAATATCGGAAGTTAGTATTGAGTCACTGGAAGAATTTATACTGCTTTCTTTAGGTACTTAACTAATTAAAGAGTTAACCATAGCACTAGTTAGCAATCCACGAACTCTTTATTATTCTAATTTTAACGCCAAAATAACGTTTTCAGTTATGACCTAGCCATCCTCAACTCAAACTCACATAAACTAATTAGAACAAAAGACGTTCTAAGAGTCCACAAACTTTGGTCAATATGATTCCATTGTGGAACTTACTTTATATTTAAAATAAAGTTCTTTTTTAAAGTATTTTAAGCACAAAGTTTATATTACCTGGGAGAGATACTGTAAACAAATATTTTGAAAATAGTACATTTAATCTAAAATTAACAAAAATAAAAATATAAGTAAAACTGAAACAGTTTGTCAAAGTCTGATGTTTCCACCTAAAGTTTTATGTTGATCATGTATGTGCTATTTTCTTAGGGCATACTTTAGGGCGTTTGAGATCGTCTCTTTTTCTTTTTCATTAATTACTTCTTGCTGGCTTCTGTAAATGTTTAGTTTCTCAGCTGTACTCAGCTTGTTGGGTTAGTGACCCAACAGCTGAGTACACTGAGAAACTAAACATTTAGCTGTTACATTGACCCAATAGAACTGAGTACAGCTGAGAAATTAAACATTTACAGAAGAAGCCAGCAAGAAGAAGTAATTAATAAAAAAGAAAAGACGATCTCAAATGCATGGAAGTATGCCCTAAGAAAATAGCATGTATAGGATCAACATAAAACTTTAGGTGGAAACACAGGACATTGACAACTGTTTTAGTTTTAGTTATATTTTTATTTTTGTTAATTTTAGGTCAAATGTACTATTTTCAAAATATTTGTTTACAGTATCTGTCCCAGGTAATATAAACTTTGTGCTTAAAATACTTTAAAAAAGAACTTTATTAAACCATAACGACCAAAGTTTGTGGATTCTTAGAATGTCTTTTGTTCTAATTGGTTTATGCGAGTTTGAGTTGAAGATGGCTAGGTCATAGCCAAAAATGTTATTCTGGTGTTAAAATTAGAATAATAGAGAGTTAATCTTCATTCATCTAGGGGATTTACGCGATTCCAATGATTCTATATAAGCCAAACTTCCCCCAGCGGTTATTTTTTGTATTAACTGCCAAATTAATAATTATTTTTAAATTTACGCTACGGTGCCACCATCTATCGGATTAATAATTAATAATTTAAATTTAGGCTAAGGTGGCGCCATCTATTATTTGTACTTAGAATAGGTATACATATAGGTTGACACAAATATTTTAAAACATGGTCATCAGATAACATTTTTAGGCCTAGAGCTATTGTATACTTAATGAATAATAAAGTAAATAAGATTTCAGGCTTTTATATGTATTAACAAATGAATAAAGGCTGTGATTTGCTTTACAGTGGTGATCTGGAATATAACTGCTATAATAATAAAGGTATGCCTGTATTTCATTAAAATACCAGTAAACAATAAAACCAAATAAAATTTTCTATAAAAAAGAAATTCTTGTAGAAAATGAAAGTCCAATATAATTTTATTATACTCATAATCTCATATTACTGTATAAAACATTCGTATTATTACAACTGAGGCTGAGGTAATTGGATCATCATTATATATTAAACCATATTTATCACATAAAAGATTTTTATAATTCAAACTCATAGTAAAAAAACAACTATAGTAACATCTATATAACTATTTGGATGCTATTATAGTTTTTTAGAATTATTTTATTTAATATTTTAAAAAAAATTTCCAAAGTTATACCAGAACAGTGTAATGAAACACATTAAATCTTAATTTCAAATATTGATAATCATTATTTGAAATTATGTCTTTACTGAATATAAGATCAGGTAAGATTGCATATCTTACCTGATCTTATATTCAGTAAAGACATTTTTAGCTTAGAAGGAATACAATTATTATAATTAAAAGAAAATAATTTTAAAACATCATACACATGAAAAATTATTTTCTAATAATCTATAATCTTTTTTAATTTTCAGCATTTTATAACACATTTTTGGAAAAATGAGCTATAAAATGCTTCGGAAATTTTTGGAAAAAATTCAATTTTTTTCCAAAAATTTCCAAAATATTATTTATCGAATCGCTTAATCAGAATAGGTTTGATAGTTTAAACTATAAAATTGACATGATGGGATTAAAAAAAAATCCAAATTCTATCAAACCATTCAAATATAAACAATGTTTGTTTACACACAGTTTAAAAAAATATATCAGCAACTGAAAATATTTAGGACTCATCATCAAAAGAATGTGTTATCAATGATTACACACAAAAAAGCACTGATTTGGAAAAGCTGGATTAATAAAATTAGAATTGAATTTTTTTATATAATTTTTTATTGTTTTTTTGTTCCTTGACCTTGATATGTATAGACAACAAAGGAACTCAAGAGTTTAAACTAAATACAGCAGATTCAGACAATGTCTACATAGATGGACTAACTCTGCAAAGTATGAATATGATCTCACTTCAGATTCTTATATATCATAGCCTATTCTATGCATTCTTCCTCTGGAAACAAAGGGATTTTCATGAGAGAATTTCTGAAACAATAAGATAGTTATATAGTTTACAAATCAACTTAGTAAATATTTATTTTCATCTATTTTTCTTCAGTTTTACATTTGTATACTTTATGTAAAAGCAAACAGAGGAGAAGAAAGCAGTTTTCCCTTTCTTATTTTATATTCATTAAGTGTTAAATAACTAATAAATAATTTTTATATTATTAATAATAATTTATAGACTATTTTAAGGATAGAAAACAGAGTTTATTTAGACTTGGAATACTCAGACTATCTTATAGTTAGATCAGGAGTCTTACAAGGCTCATCCTTAGGACCTTTATGCAAATCTTAATCATTCATCTAGGGGATTTACGCAGTTCCAATGATTCTATACAAGCCAAACTTCCCCCAGGAATGCAAATCTTAATCTTCATTCATCTAGGGGATTTACGCAGTTCCAATGATTCTATACAAGCCAAACTTCCCCCAGCAGTTATTTTTTGTATTAACTGACAAATCGGATTAATAATTAATTATTAATCCGATAGATGGTGGCACCGTAGCGTAAATTTAAAAATAATTATTAATTTTGCAGTTAATACAAAAAATAACTGCTGGGGGAAGTTTGGCTTGTATAGAATCATTGGAACTGCAAAAAATAACCGCTGGGGGAAGTTTGGCTTGTATAGAATCATTAATAGAGAGTTTTTGGACTGCCAACTAGTACTATGGTTACCTCTTTAATTAGTCAGTATTGAGTCTATGGGAGAGCTGAAGTTGATTATATCGTTGGCATATAATATTTAATTTGATAAATAATATTTTATTTTGATGCTATGGTTCAGTGATGATTGATATATGAATAAAGTTTTTTTTCACATTTTTCACTTATTTTAAAATTATTATTGATATATTCCTGAATTTTTATTTTAATTATAAAATAAATTTTCTTTAATTGAAATTGATAAAGTATGAGAGCTAATTATTTGGCATTTTATCAATTTGTAAATAAACATTTTTGCATACGACAACACCAGATATATAGCACAATTTAATAGTTTTTATTATAAACAGTATGAATTAAAAAATAAAATGAAAGAAAGAAGTTGAGAATATATTACACTGGTGGACAAATTTTTTGCATCATGTCAAATTTTAAAGAATGTTTATCCACTAAAAAAATAGTGTAAAATATTGTTTATTATTTTACTTATTTTATTGCTAATTATAAAGTTATATTTGATTTGTTGCAATATTTAATTTAAATAACAACAATTACATTAATTTTTCAAGAAAATGTGGTCAGAATTTTTGAAATATTATACTTTTTTACAACTGATTAATATTTGGTAAAATCTTCTAAAATCTCCCAAACTTTTAATAACCATTTGTTATAGATTTGGTATAAGTTTCTGATTTTGTGACTGTGTTGAGAACTCAATAATTTAGCAGCAGATTTCACTACTCTCCATAAATCCTTCTTTGACTGATATTGCTTGTGATTGTAAACAATGTTTTCTATCTTCAGCCATACATTTTCTATAATATTTAATTAACCTGGGAGGGGAAAGCATGGAATTCTTCTCCCTCATGCAAAAAAAAACAATGCTGATATTAAAGAATTTTTTTAAATCTGGAAAAATTAGAATTTTTCCTAAATCACTAGATCCTTACTGATGCACTCAAAATTTTGCAATGTATTAAAAGGACCCAAGTAAAAAAAAATTTGCCATTTAAAATTTCTGCAAACAAATAATAATACTACCACCAAATAAATATTAGAAGATAAAATAATAAACAATATTTGAATAAGTATTATGCTATAACCTGAAATGACAGACAAATTCTGACCCCAGTATCACAATATATAGTGATTACTAAACTTTCAATCTTTCTCAAAAAAAGGACAAATTACTTTATCATCATTAATTGTTAAGACAGAAATTTTTGATTCTATTTATCATCATAATTTGATTATCATATAAAAATAATTAATGGAATAATTTGATTATCTCATAAAAATAATTAAAAAATAATTTATGAAAAAACTTTTCTTGGATGGAAAGTGCTACAAAAAACAAGTAAACATATCAAATATAAATTAGAATATGAAGTAAAATTTTATATTACGTGTGATTTAGAATTCTTAGAGCAAGATATTTATACATTATAATTTTTTTAATAGAAATTAATGAAAATTTAGACCTTGATTTAAGAGAATTTGATTTATGAGCATTTTCCAGAAATGTTTTAATCTTGTAAACTGAGACTAAAGTATAATTGAAGGGTTTGGTGCAAAAACCAGTCAGTTCCACTTTTTTCCGAAAATTACTTTTTAGTTGGATTTAATTCTACACTGCATGCTGCGTCGTTTGGAATAAGAAACAAACAGCTCCATGGCTTATAACAGGAAACACAACTATTAGTGGAGTTGTCTCAACCATCTTTTAGGTCAAGAACCGGCCAGCTCTGCAGCTGTCTGTTTCTTGCTATAAAATCACAGATGGCGCTGTTTCTTGTTTTCATGTAAATATGTGGTGGCATGATGTTGCTGATCACCTGATCTTAGTTGTTTAAAAGTTGTTGGTGTTAGAGCGTTCATAAGGTTACTTTGTACAAAATGTTTGTTTATTTTTTTAACTGGGCCAGCATTATTTAATATAATGGATAATACTAGCAGTGAATCTGAACCAGAGACCTTCCAAAATAGATGTAGTGAATATATTCCTTCGGATGAAGAAAAAATCCGTAGTAGTTTGCATGACAAGCCTGGAACAAGTGGAATTAACAAAAGTAAAGGGAAAAAAAGACGAAGAAATACCAGTACATGGAGACGTAATTTAATAAAAAGTAAAAAAGCTAAAGGTGAAGAACATGTTAACTGGAGAAATAAAAAAATACCTGCAAGATTGACTGAACCAGATTGTAAATGCAACTACAAGTGCTTTTCGAAAATAAATGATGTTCAAAGGCAGAGTGTTTGAAGCAGTTTTATAACATTGGGGGCAAGCACAAACAAGATATTTATTTAGCAGGCTTAATATCTGCAGAAACGATAAAGCATCGTAGGGTTAAAAGAGGAGAAGGCAGTGCAAGAAGCATTGCATTTCATTACAAGGCAAGTATTATATTTAATTTTATAATGAAATATTTGAATGCATATATCTTTTATAAAAGTAAAAACATGTTCTTTTCATGTCTTGTTTGCTACAACACATATATTTTATTTTTTCAGATTCATTTAGGTGCAGAAACATATATAGTATGTAAAAAGGCCTTCTGCTCTATTCATGGGATATCTAAACATTGAGTTAACGGCGCAGCGACAAATTGGAAAAACGGAGATTTAATACCAAAACAAGATGGTCGCGGAAGACACACAAACAGGCCTAACAAGATATCGGATGAAATCGTTGCTTAGATAGACAAACATATTAGGAATTTTCCTAGACAACATTCACACTACAGCAGGAGCGATAATCATAAAAGATATTATTTGTCTTCTAAATTAAATGTAACAAAAATGTATTGGTTGTATCTTGCCAAATATGAGCCAGAGCAGTATAATCTTTATGAAGATGGAGGGAACATAGATCCAAAAGTTTCATATGATTTTTATTATCGACATTTTAAGTATAACTACAATATAAGTTTCAGTCACCCTAGATCGGACACATGTCAAAAATGTGACAAGTTAGAGAATAGCATTGTTGCTGAAGAAAACCTAGAAGCAAAGTCCAGATTGCAACAGGAAAAATCTCTCCATTTGGCAAAAGCAGAAGCATTTTACACCTCACTAAAAGAAAAATCTGCCCAGGCCAACACTGAGGAATCATTTGAGGTTCTATGTTTCGACTATCAGCAAAACATGCCTTTACCACACATTCCTTCTGGAGATGTATTTTATAAAAGACAGTTATGGGTCTATAACTTTTGTGTTCATTCAGGGAAAACAGGTGAAAGCAAATTTTATATGTACAATGAAATCACCGCTAAAAAGGGAAGCAATGAAGTCATCAGTTTTCTGTTCCATTACATAGAAACTTTTCTTCCGCCAACTGTTCATGAACTATATCTATTTTCTGATAACTGCTTTGCCCAAAACAAAAACTCTATGTTGGTACACTTTTTACACACTTATATTAATACTACTGAGAGAAATATTAGGGCAATAGTGCATCAATTTCCAGAACCAGGACACAATTTCTTATGATGCGATCAGTCTTTTGGCTTAATAGAAAAAGAAAAGTGAAAGAAAGTAGTTTATACGCCTAAAGGTTGCAGAGATTTGGTCAAAAAAACATCAAAGAAATTCACAGTAATAGAAGTAACTCAGGATATGATTCTCAACTTTTCAGAACATTTCAAAGGTTTCATGAAGAAGAGTGTTACAAACAATAAAAAAGAGAAATTTTCTATTTCAAAATATCATGTTTTCAAGTATGAAAAAACCAGCGTAGTAAAGTGCAATATATCTACAGATCTAACGTTATTCTCAGATTTTGCTTTCAAAAAATCATCCACTTCATACGTAGTAAAGTGCAGAATATCTACAGGTCTAATGTTATTCTCAGATTTTGCTTTCAAAAAATCATCTGCTTCATACTCATTACCGTCAGAAAAACTTTATCACAACTATCCCCTACCCATCAATCCAAAAAAATTTTTAAATGTTCGGTCTCTGGCTGAAAACTATGTACCTAAGAATGATCAGTGGTATTACAATATTGTGTTTAATGCTGTTGGTCAAGAAATATCTCAAGATAACAAGGATAGTGATGATGAAGATGCAGAAATTGAGATGTTCTAAACTTATATATTCTTTTTTTGTAATTGTTTTATAAATAAACCCATTTTTTGCCATGTAATGAGTCTTGTTGTCTCATTTTGGGGCAAAAAACAGACAGCTCCATTTTGAAAAAAAAATATATTTAACAAAAAAAAAATTTGTATTTCTATATTTTTTTTATAGACAAATGTTTCATAGTAACATTTTCCATAATTCAAAAATATATTTTTTAGTTTGCTAAGTTTTTCTACTTAAACAGTTTTTTGTTAATACTGTAAAATTTTAAAAAGTGGAGCTGACAAAAACAATTTTTTGTTAATACTGTAAAATATTAAAAAGTGGAGCTGACCGGTTTTTGCACCAAACCCTTCAATTGTCGATACAGAAATAACAAAATATCGAATGAAGTTTCGTTGAAGATGTCATTTCGCAAGTTTTCTGCCTTTTAAATTGCTTATATACATATAAAATAGCATTTCTAGCTTGACTGAACAATGTTTCTCCTCGCTTACAAACAACTGTATTATCCATTACTGATAAATTCTAAAGGACGATGATGTCATTCGTTGTATTTATTTAGTTTTAAGCAATTACAGATTTAATTTAATATTTAATAACATAACCATGAAATGTAAAGTATTAATTTAGCAATTTTTAAAAAGAGATAAACATTTCAAATTATTAGCGATGATAAAAAGTAAACTGCTATTGGATGAACGAAACAGAAACCGGTTATTCTATTGGATGACTTGACCTTTGCAATCCATATGCTCTGTACCAAATACTATAGATACCAATACCGGACACTCAAGCAATTTAACATTGGTGAAACTGTGCTCTGTACCATATAAGACAGCTCATCTTTCGTTAAAAAGCATATAATGACAAGCTGCCCCCTGTTAGTTGCCACTAATATGTTGAAATAATTTATTTAAGAAATCTAAAACTTTGGTAAAGTTTTCGTTTAACATACCTCTGTACCATATAAGACAGCTCATCTTTCGTTGAAAAGCATATAATGACAAACTGCCCCCTGTTAGTTGCCACTTATGTTGAAATAATTTATTTAAGAAATCTAAAACTTTGGTAAAGTTTTCGTTTAACATACCTATTGAAGCTACTAATCATTAACAGTTATCAATGTTGATGATTGGTAACTTCAATAGATATGTAAAATATTTAATATTCCAATTTTATGATCTTATTTCCTTTTACTGTTGGCTGTTTATAAAGATCTATAATTTCACCCAACAAAAACTGAAACAAAACTATTTAATTTTACTCAAATAATTAGATATCAAAAAAGTAATTTAAATAAAAGTTCAGAGGCAGATCCATCAATTATAATTCTTTTCAAACATGTTAGAAAAATATTTAAATATTTCTCTTTTTAATCTTGAAGAATGGAATGCAAATGTTTCTTGAGTTATAAACAAATTCATTCATAAATTTTATTCATAACTCAATATCTACTCTTATACCAAATCCAAAACTCATTGTATATGTTACAGGACAAACCCGAATTCAGGAAATACTAGAATTTCCTAGTCAAAACGAGAACGTCCTAACGCTTGTCGGACGTTCTAGTATTTCCTAAACCGAACTCGAAATGTCGAACATTTCTTATTCAAAGTCCGGAATTTCTAGTTTTTCCTAGTCAAAACCCGAAGTGGCGAACAGTTAAAACAAAAGTCTTCATATCTCATATATTCCCGTTCAGTTTTCGATATTTTCCAACAGAATTTTCTTTCTTTAGAGAATGTTCACAAGAATAAACAAATCTCATTGAGGAAGGCTGCAATCTGTGCCAGCTAGAAGTACGTAGTGTACATAGGGCTAAATCCACATTAAATGCATGAAGCATTGTATATCTGAATTATGTTTGTATAAAAAGAATAACATTTTGTGTAATTCTAAAATGCCACAACCTATCTTGCAAAATAAATAACAGGTCCTAGTCATTATCTTTTTATTTTTGTATTTATGGTAATACTGTGAATATAAAAATTGGAATTTAATTGATAAAAAAAAACATTATAATAACGAACATAATTCATATTTTTATTACTTGATAGGAAATAACAATTTCATTGTTTAATTTTTATTACTTCATAGGAAATAACAATTTTATTGTTATTTTCTGTTCTGTTGAGAAAATGGAAATAAGACAAGTTGGTAATAGAACTCTCATTTATTATTACACAGTTGACTTTAAAGAACTGAAATTGCCATTTTTTTAATTTTTTATGGACAAATATTTTAATATTTTTATTAGTCAAAGTTCAACAAAGTAAAATTTTAAAAAAGTTAAAACATCCAACTAGGTACCTCTTATTTATTTTTGCAAGGTAGGCTTTAGTGGTATTTAGAATTACATAAAATATTATTCTTTTTTGCAGAGACGTAATTTAGATACACAATGCTTCGTGCATTTAAAGCGGATTTAGTTCTATGTACTTCTATTGGCACAGATTACAGCTTTCTTCAATGAGATTTTTTTATCCTGGCTGATATTCTCTAAAGAAAGAAATATTTGCTGGCAAATATCGAACTCTGAGAAGGAATGCATGAGAATTAAACACTTAACTGTTTTCTACTTTGAGTTTCGACCAGGAAACACTAGAAATTCTGGACTTTGAATAAGAAATGTTTGGCATTTCGTATTTGACCTAGGAAATTCTGGTATTTCCTGAATTCGGGTTTATTCTGTAACATATATACTGTATTGTGTTGTGTAATATGCCATTAATTGAACCAATTAGAAGTTATTTATTTTAACTCTTCAATTATAATGAAAATTTACTATATTAAAATATTACAGATACCTTTGTAGATCTACAATAAGCTTGTGTTAGATCATTTTGCTTTCATAATATTTAAAATTCTTATATTTTTGAAATTTTGTAAAATTACAAAGCAAAATGGCATGTTTGGATGCATAAAATTCATTACTTTGATGCTTAAAACTATAAAAATACCTATAATTAAAGAATAAATGCAAAAAGCTTTTGATATATTTTGTTTCAAAAATATTTTCTGGATTTTTAACTCTATATGAACAAATAAAATAATAAAACTAATAAAACTGCTTTACTTCTATTAACTAAGTTCAAAATATTTTTGTTCTTGTTCTACAATAAACTACGATGTTTTTCCATTGCTTAATGTGCTTTATTTTAGAATTTAGTCTATACGAACATAACAATCTGACATTTTTTTATTAGAAAGAATATACTGTATATGCAAATGTGGATGTTTAATGTGCTGTTATTTTGAATTTAGTCTATATGAACATAACAATCTGACATTTTTTTATTAGAAAGAATATACTGTATATGCAAATGTGGATTTCTGACATTTTATAAAAAAATTTATGCTGCTCACATTAATTACACATTTACAGGATCTATTTACTAAAACAAATTATTTTTGGATTTAAATCCACTATGAACAATCTATTTGTTGTTGATAAAATTCTGATTTGGTTTGAATTTAATATTTCAAAGTTATGGCATAATTAATTTTTCACTAAATGCAAAACAAGTTTTCTGGATGATCACTTGGAAATGGTTTTGATTTCTTTTCTATATTCTTCCAAAAATGCACATTGTCAGACTTTATCAATCAGCAATTACTGCTCAAATTTATGTGATCACTTGGAAATGGTTTTGATTTCTTTCCTATATTCTTCCAAAAATGCACATTGTCAGACTTTATCAATCAGCAATTACTGCTCAAATTGTATACATTTCTCTTAATTATTTTCACTTCATAATTATTTCTGTATATTTTTGAATTACTTTGGCTGTTCATTAGCTGAGAAAATTAGAATATACAGAATGAAAAATTTCATATGGAATTTTTGTAATAAAATGTACATTATACATAATTTCAAATATATTTTATATTCATTTGAATGAAAAATAAATAAATTTAAAAATTATAATTGTGGTATATAAATTTAATTAAAAATTTAAATTATGTTTCTTTTCTACATAATAAATACCTGTAAACATACATTTCTAGTTGAGCCCATATCTTACTATAACAAGGGGATTTTATATTCTAATGATCTTTCTGAACTTTTGGTAATCAACTTTCATAATGGTCAGATAAAATGTTATCTAGGATTGTCTGAGAACTGAAGGATCTCCTAGGCACTTTTGATCATATTAAATAACTGTTAACAAATCAGCAGCAAAATGAATTTTTAATTGGATTTTAACCTAACAAAGAAAAAAAACTTGAATGTCAATAATGAAATTACAGCTACACTGAATAAAAAATGAATATAAAAACAGAAGTATGAACAGAGATTGGGAGTGTAAATATGAATAGACAAGTGAAAGAGAATGAACAAGTGCTTGTGACTTATGCAAGTATAATCTGAATATACTTTATGTGAGACATCTCAAAGAAAAGCATGAAGATGAGATATTTTGAAAGATATGAGGATGGAAATGACTAGTTCTGGCATAAACAGAATGCTGTGGCAATGAGCAGAGATTGTAACAGGTAATATAGTAAAGCTAGTGATAAAGAGAAATGATGCAGAAGTATAGTGATTCTAGAATGAATGACAATGGACTGTGATTGATAGATGCCTATAATGAATGAGAGCTATTTGTTTCAAACACTTGCTTTAAGCACAGAACAATCCATTAATATAAGGAGAAATCAAAGATGTGTAATTGATTTAATTGTTGTGTAATGAAAGATTGAAGGAAAAGAGTGTGGACATGACAGTGAGAAAAGATGCAAAGATTGGCTCATATCACTAATTGGTGATCTTCAGAATAAATTTGATGAATGGAAGAAAAAATATATTGAATACAGATGTATGTGAAAGCAGAAGATTTGCATATAAACCAAATGAAGAAATATATGAAAGAAATGCATGTAAAAGGAACAGTCTAGTATATATGAGTTGGAGAAAGTATGGATATATTAGGAGTACATGTATGAGGGATTGGTGAATCAAGAGTACTTAAGGAGTTTAAGGTAGAATAATCCTTGCACATATTATAACAGAGAAAATGAAAGCATATCTAATAATGTTAAGAAGTGTGTTTTGTGTGTGTGTGGAGAACAAACTTTTGAAAATATATAAAAAATTTGAAGAGAGAACAACAGGTGGAATGCCTATGATATGAATGATAGCATTGATAGAATGCAATTTGATGAAAATTGAAAGATTGAGTATCTCCATGAGCTTTTTGTACTTGTTGGAGGTAGGGATGAAGGTGGAAGTAAAACCATATTTTGATATAGAAACCTGGATAACATTTAAGATATTCCTGAATGGAAGAGATAAGAATATAATAAATGCAATGGATAATAAATGCAATGGATGTGGAGCAAATCAGTAGAAAGTGAATGTGAGTGTGAGTGAAACAGTAAAATGTGGTAAGAACCCTGATATGGATGAAATCATAACAAAATTTAATGAGAACCTTGCTGGACTGAATTTAGTATCTGTGTAAGCTCTGTTAGAAAAATGATACAATTCAAGTGATTGCTCTAATATGCAAAAGGAAAAGTGAGTTAAGTATATAAGAATTTTAGAGGTATAAGCAGGATCACACCATCCACAAGAGCAAGATGTGCAGTACATGATGATACCAAGAGTCTAAAGATGCCACAAAATTTTGAAATAAATTTTTATATTGAAAGTTCTTAATATAAAAATATTTGATATATCAAAAGATCAATCTGAAAATTTTTAAATATTCATTGAATTTTGGAAATATAAATATGATAAATATAGTGGGTGATTGGTTAACGAACATAATCTGTTCAAAGATAATGTTCGTTATCTGAATTGTTTGTTAACCGATCATTGATTTACCATAGGTTTTTATGGGAATTTGATTAAATTAACCGATCATCAATTTACCATAGGTTTTTATGGGAATTTGATTAATTCATTCTGGAGTCTCCAAAAAAAATAATAATAATAATAATTATATAATTTCTTACTATGTTTATTTATATGTAATAACCATAATATAAATAAAAATTTATATAATTTCTTACTACATTTATTTATATGTAATAACAATAATATAATCTTGCATTTCAATCTATTATGTTTATTTTGATAAAGAATCTGACCAATATTGATTGCTTTTCTCTCTCCTTCAGGATAATAAAAAATCTGTCCAATGTCGATTGCTTCTCTCTCTTCAGGATTTTTTGGAAGTGATTAATAGCATTGTTGTTGTAGAGATCCTTAAGGCTATTGACCTCATTCTGGTATGGGTGCATTCTAAGACTAAAATGCAAAATCTCTCTCCTACCTTCTTTAATAAATCTTTGATTTGTTTTAAGTTGTCTCCGAATTCATTTTAATCAGGAAAAATTACTATTTTTCCATCCTTACACATAAGTCCACGAATGCAAAAAGCCTAAGCTTGTCATTCTGTTAGGTTAGTTAAGCCACCATATCCTTGTGAGATATCTTTATCTGGCGATGGTGGTGGCTACTTACAGACCTCATCACAGACTGGCCAACACCCACGATGGGGTCAACCAGATGGTTGAAGGATGAGGTTCAATGGACCAGGCTCAGACCCTTCCTAAAAAATTGGAGGAGTGGGACCTGGATCCTCCTGCATGGTAAGCCATAGCTTTACCATGCAGCCATTTGGCCGACCTGTCATTCCGTCAGTCCGTGGGTCCCACAGTTTGTTCTGTGAAGTGTTCGTTATCCGATCATTTCGTCAGTCCGCGGGTCCCACAGTTTGTTCTGTGAGATGTTCGTTATCCGAATGTGTTCGTTAACCAAACATAAAAATCTTTCGAAAAAGTGTTCGCTATCCGAACTGTTCGTTAAAAAATCTTTCACATTTGTTATCCAAACAGTTCATTAACTGATCACCCACTGTAAAGCATAGGCATTATATGACCAAAGCTAAGCAAGGTATATCATCACTTTACAAAATGAACAAGTGATAATAGGTCATTTTTTTGTTACCAAGTTTGGCAAGCAGAATTTGTTTTCAGTTAATAAATTTATGTCAAAACAGTAAATATTTTTTAAAAGCATTTTTTACAAATGTGTTTTTTTTTTTTCAATTTTTATCATTGTTTAAAAAAGAGTAAAGATTATGTTTGTAGGTGTGTGCTCATAAAGCTTGATACAGTCCTGCATATTAAGTCTGCTGAGTGTGATTGGAAAGGTATTTGATAAGATTATGATCAAGAGTGAAAAGGAGATTTATGAGAGAGAGTATAATGTGCAGTGAGACTTCAAAAGTAGGAGAGGATATGTAGATCAAATTTTATTCAATATATATAATTGTGCAGAAATATATCTACATGAGGAAGAGATATTCTATGTATTTGTAGATCTTCAGGTACAGTGGTGCCTCGCAATTTGTCACTAATCCGTCACCAAAGTAATGTCGAATTGAGAAACTGTCAAATTGCGAGAAACGTTCAATGGACCAGGCTCAGACCCTTCCTAAAAAGTTGGAGGAGTGGGACCTGGATCCTCCTGCATGGTAAGCCACAGCTTTACCATGCAGCCATTTGGCCGACCTGTCATTCCATCAGTCCGTGGGTCCCACAGTTTGTTCTGTGAAGTGTTCGTTATCCGAACATAAAAATCTTTTGCGAAAGCATTTGTTATCCAAACAGTTCATTAACTGATCACCCACCTCAATCCTGCAAAACTCAAATGTCAAATTGCGAGGCACCACTGTATATATGACCAAATCATTAGGAGTAAACTGTGGAAGTGCTGAGAATATGATATGAACAAACATTTCATTGAGACTGTAAATCAATATATGCTAACAGTTGTGTTGTGTATAAAAAAAGCATGTAGTTTTCAATCATTGATGATGTGAGGCAGATGAAAATTACATGCCTTTTTTTATACACAACTGTTAGCATACATTGCTTTTACAATCTCAATGAGCTGTTCGTTCACATATTTTCAGCATTTCCAGTTTTTAATGCATACATAGATATGTGTATGAGGGAAACTGTTATGAATTGGATATGTAGGTGGTTAACGAGAAAATGGGCTGATGATACTATTATCTTCTCTAAGAGTAAACAAAGACTGAATACACTTGTTGCACAGTTTAAATGGAACAAGTAACAAATAGATGAAGCTATTTATGTTTGAAGAGTGGAGCTTTGCAATAACAATAGTGAGTGCTTGTTCCATTTAAAATACTAATTCAATCAGTCATTTCATTCCATTTCAAGAATGCTTATATTATTATTCATGTTATGAAGAAATTCACCTCAAAAAAAAAAAAAAGAAAGCAAGCAGTAATACAACTTTCTCTAGCTATAAATTTTAATAAATAACGGAAAATTACTCATATCTATAACACATGAAAGTTTTAGAAAATAAAAGTCAATATTTTTTCCAGTCATTAAAACATTTCCAGAAAAATCATTTTTTCCTCATCCTTGATTGACTAATTTTGTAAACAAATTCTAACATTCAATGTAAACAACAGCAATTGAAATTTTTTAGTATAACTGCAATACAAATAATAATGCATCATATTATGCATAATAATATGCAATACAGTTCAATTTTATAGCTTAATGTTTCCATTCTTTCCTTAGCCTCACATTTTTATATAATTTATGATAATGGCTTTTTATTATATTCATATTTGCTATTAACAAGTTTTACATGTGAATATTAATATACATTCTTTCTTTGTTATTAATTTTCATTTTCTTTATTTTTCACTGTATAAAGTATTGGCAAGGAATAAATAAATATTTGTTATTGAAAATAATAAAATGCTTGCTCAATATTACTCTACATTTCTTTTTTTAAATATTTGCTGAATATTGAATTTTGTGATAGTGGAATTTCCATTTATGATACCAAGTCTTTGAGAAACTATATTAAGAGTTATAACTATTTAACTTGTTTCATCATATATTGAATGGTCCCTATATTTCTGCTTCTGCAACTGTAAAGTGAAATTTCAAGCATCATACATCACATAAATGCCAGGATTATCATTTTCAAAATCAGATGCAAAGAAATATAATAATCAAAAATCTAGTTAATATTGAAAAATATTTTTTTATGATATTTAAATAATAATCAGCAAAAATGAAGCTTCTTTTGCATTATTAAATGCAAATTTTTTGTTTAATAAAAACATTTAACTACAGATATATCATAAGCACAACATTCTTCATATTCTTAAAAATTCATTATCCATGCCAGCGTTTCCCAAACTTTTTCTATGACGGAACACTTTACAAATCCTGAAATTTTAATGGAACACCTTGGTCATTTTATAGTTTAGGTAGATATTAATAAATAAATAAATTAGGCAAGTAAGTATATGAATTAAGAAAACAAAACAAACATTTATCATCAAATAGTAATTATATAAATTAAAACAGGGGTGGGCAACCTTTTTTTTTGTAGGGGGCTGTTTAGAAAAATTTATGGTGGGCCACGGGCCAAAACAAAAACAATTGATAATAGAATTTTTTTAAAAAAGAGAAGGTACAGATATGTAAGTATACATAGCGTTATTTAAAAAAAGAGAGAAAGTACAGATATGTAAGTATACATAACGTTGGTATTAGATATAATACCACGAGCCAAAACAAAAACAATTGATAATAATAGTATTTATTTAAAAAAGAGAGCATTGGTATTAGATATAATAAATACAGATATGTAAGTACATAGCATTGGTATTAGATATAATAAAATAATGTGGCTGATGTAAGTATACATAGCGTTGGTATTACATATAATAAAATAATGTGAATAAGTATACATAGCGTTGGTATTAGATATAGATCGGAAGAGCGGTTCAAGCCAAAACAAAAACAGTTGATAATAATAGTATTTATTTAAAAAAGAGAAGGTACAGATATGTAAACTGATGATAATAGTATTTATTTAAAAAAGAGAAGGTACAGATATGTAAGCATAGGTTGATATTAGATATAATAAAATAACGTGGCCCGCGGGCCGGAGGTTGCCCACAATAATGTGGTCCGCATGCCAGAGGTTACCCACCCCTAAATTAAAACAATGAAAATAGTAAAATAAACTATCAGCTCCAGTTTCAACTTGGCACAGCATTTAAAATCATATGAGGCTTACATTAATTTTCATAATTTTTTTACGGAACACTTATTGACCTACAGCAGAACACCAGTGTTCAGCAGAACATAGTTTGGAAAATCCTGATCTATGCTATTGATACAGTTTATATAATATATACTAAAGCAAACATTAAATTGCAGAAAATTTTATTTTCATAACATTTTTAGCTTAAAACTAGCTAACTTCAGCATTAATTAACAATAATCATTTCAAATCTTTTTAATACAGTGCATATTACATTATGTTGCATTTTATACTATTTTTAACATATAGTATATAATTTTCTTATACATAAGGCCATACAATATTTAACTTTTTAAGTGCCATATTCTTATGCATAGTGCTAAATACTATTTTTTTTTTTAAAGCAATATAAATCATGGTTCATATATACTTAAACATGTGCATGTATAAAATATAATTAACATGTTCTATAACATCTATACATTTATTCTTGTACTGAAGAGGATCTACAAAACAGATCAAAAACATTTTACATGAATAAAAAAGCCTCTTCCCTGCTTATTATTTATCTGATAAATATAATTTAAGTTATTTATTCTTATTATATGGCCTTTTATATAAAAAATATGACATTACTAATAATATAAAATACAATAGATATAATGAGATATAATGTATTAAAAAGATTCAAAACAATAATTATTTATTGTTATATGTTCTTTTAACATTTAAAGATGGTCAATTTTAAGCCAATAATATTATGAAAATGAAAAAGTTTTTTGTAATTTAATGCTTAATTTATTGCATATTTCTTTACATTTTTATGTGAGTTGAAAAATTTGGTAATAAATATTCAATTTAAAAATAAAATAGGATATGTAAATTAACTAGCAAGTTGTGTAACACACTCAAAAATTATATCAATTTTCCATAAATCTTTATGAATAATTATAGCCATCTAGAATTATGATTAGATCTCCGAATAGCAAACATATCATCTAGCATTTGTCATCTCTTTAATAAATGAATTTATAATAAATTTCAGCATTTAGAAAAATTAAATTGAACCTCATTTAATTCTGTTTACATTATATTTTACAATTTATATTATAAATACAATGTACAAACCAGTTTATCAATATGCACAAAAATAATATTGTCCTAAAGGAATAGATTTTATCTGACTTTTGATTTTATTTACATAGTTTACTAAGAAACAAAAACTGGATTATTATATACAATTTCATTTTTATTCAGTAATTTAGAAAATAATGAATTATTAGAATTATAAGAGGAATAATGTAAAATATTAAGCTCGTAACTTTACAACATATATCATTTTTGTACACATATATAAATACAGATTTTAAAATTTTATTCTCTATTATATAAAGAATCTGAAAAGAACAGAATAATTATTTTAATATAATAAAACTAGATTTCCCTTTAGAAATAAATAGCATTTTATGATAAATACTGACATATTTTATAATGATTTACAAATTAGAAAGAATTTCTAAAATCTTTTATTTCTAAAGAGAATTTCTGAAAAATAAATTTCAGCAAATTTTTAATTCATCAAAATAAAATTTTTTCCTAATATATATACATTAATACAATTAGTTGATGAATAATAATATTAAAAAAGTAGAATCGATTCATTAAAACAATGGAATCATTTTTCAACTGATTTAGTATTTCTACTTTTAAATTCATCTATGCTTGGTAAACTTTTAATAATATCCAATACACAATCATAATTTTCACTATTTTGAACAAATTTTTGATGTTTTGCTTCATTGATATGATGATTTAAATTATAAAATGTACATTTACAACATTCACAATAGTGGTGCTTTTGAGGTTTCGTAACTTTTGAATAATTCTTCATTCCCCGAACTTTACATCGTTCCTTTGTAGTTACTCCCTCAAGAACACTCTTTGTTCTATTAGCTTCATGACTAGAACGATCCTCCTTTAACTTCTTGCAGTTTTGTGGTTCTGGCAAGCTATCAAATGGACTTTCACAATATCCTGCTTCAAAAAAAAGATGAGGCTCATTAACAAATATCCTATACTGAGGCTGATATTTTCTAGAAGCATCTTCAATTTTAATGAAGGGTGCAGTTAAAGTAATTATCTCTTTTTCATTATTTTTGCAGTTTTCTACACTTTTCTTTTGCTTTACCATTTGTCCTTTTATCCATTCCATGAATTTTGTTATGCGAGTTATTTTAATACCCCACAACTGTGCTTTGTCCATAACAGTCTGTTTGGATCTAAAACTATTTGTCGAATCTTCTCTATCGACATTCACTTTAGAACGTCGAAGAAGAGACAATCCTCTGGAATAAGGTGTTAATACACTTGGTCTTTCGCTCTCTGTGTTAGGAGACGTTATTTGAGGAGAAGTAGAAGGTTCCAGACCAGAACACTGGCTACCGTAATCATCATCAACTAACAAGCAAGTAATATCTTTACTAAAAAATTTATCCAACCTACCACCCAAACGTTCAATAGATTTTTGCAGTTTGATTTCGTCGACGTTCCTGTGTTTTAAATACAGAAAAAACGACTGATCACGAAGAGGTCGTTTGGTCTTAACTTTTGATCGAATTGGAGTTTGCTCATTATTCGTTGCCATAATGCACTTTATAGTAACTGTTAATATTAATAAAATGATATTTACAAAAGTTCGTTCATATTAAAACAACATACCAAGCTTCCAAAGTTTTGTTCTACAAAGCTTCGTAATCAAATAGTCCGCCATCCAACTTTCTCATATCGATCTGGCAACACTGAAATGAGCAAATTTTTATATTATAAAATTCATTTTTAATTATTCGTTAAAAATCAACAGCTTTTTAATGGATAAATAACAATATCAATAATCTATATTTTATAATAGTAAATTGGTTATTAATTAAAACGTAAATATAAAACTCAAAATAAAATAAAAAAATTAATTTTAATAAATTCGAGCATTATCAAATTAATATTATTATATATCAAATAGATTTTGTATTTATTGTTTAAATAAAACAGCGAACATTTTCAGATATATCTGTATTTAGGATAATATTTCAAATAAGATTGATAAGCATAATTGGGGCATCTATAAACTACGTCTATTGATTACGTCACACTATTTCGAACACTTAGGGTAAGTTCGGAAATATTAACCGGTCAGTTAGTACGGTTGCGGTAACATACGCAATCGGTAATCTTCGTTTCAGGTTTATTTGTGAGTACGAGAATAGAAAATCGGTTACATCAACAATTGATGTCGGCTACCAAGATGGTAGCCGATATCAATTAATTTGAAGAAGAAGTGGTATTTATTATATGGTCTTGAAACAGATGAGATTTCACATTTTCAAAGTTAAATGATTTATAATCACACTTCTCGCACGAAAAATAACTGTCAGCCATCTTGGTAGGTTGACGTCACCTGCAACCGAGCTCAAAAGCCGGTGAGAGCGGTTGCAACCAGAGGAGTACCGTGAAGTTTCCTGGTATTGTTTTTGATTGAAGACCGGTAACTCTCCGGTTTCACCGGTCGTAGCGGTTAGTATTTCTGAACACACCCTTATTCTTTCCTCTTCGTAATTTTTCGTCACACTAAGCTTAACCTTCCTGACCGCGATGCCACAAATTTGAAGACCCGTTCCCCTTCCACGTAAAATTTTTTCAGATTTTACGTAAAATATGCCTAGAGTTCAGGACAAATACAATCCTTGACATAAACCTGAACATTGTAGTTTCTTCGCAGAGATCTCGACCAACTATTACTTTGTATATTGGCCGGCATCTCATGTGGAAGTAGTTATTCATATCACGACTCGAAAGGTAAATCTGTGCAAAAGAATCATCGATTTAACTAAGTTTACATAACATTCTCATCATCGGAGGAAAAAAGCATACGTTACATCTTCCATATTAAAAAGTGCAAAAGAAGAATTACATAAGAATAAAATAATACATAAAATAGTAGAAAATAGAATTACTTTACTCTGGTATTTTCTTACTTATATTCTTTAACTTGCAAATAAATCTTCAAATAATGGATATAAATGACTTAGAACTAGATATATGTCTTACATTTTATAACAAACGCATCTCCAAATATCTTTCATTACAGCAGCAGTTCTCAACCTTTTTTCCCCCCGGGCCACATGATTTGTTACCTTAAGCGGGCCGTAACATGCTATATCAGCAGTTAGCAACCGGTTGGTATCATGTGAAAAAAAAATTTATGAGTGCATCAGGAAGGACCTAGCAAATTAGGAAAACTTAATTTTTCAAGATTTTTAAAGAAACTTTAATATCAGAATTTTTATTTTATTTTTTGCATGTGGGAGAAGAATTACACGCTTTCATTAAATTCATAACTATGCGTTCCAGGCCGCACGAATAAGCTTGCCGGGCCGCAGGTTGAGAATGGCTGCATTACAGTCTTTATTTTTCGAACAATTATCAATTAAGCACAAATATTTTGCATTTTAAAACCAAAAATTAATCATGAAATATTAAAAAGTTTTAATTTTTTATGATTAATTTTTGATAAATTATATAGAGCAGGAAGAGAAACGTGCAAATTGTGACGTCACACTGTAAAGATCGTAGCCACCGAAAAAGACGTCTTTCTCTGTGGCTACTGTAAAGATCTTAATACAGTAAATACTGTATTTCAAATATCTTTACTGTATGATGTCATGCCTCTCTTCCTCCCCTATGTAATTTATCATCACAGATTTATTACATCTTCCTTTTAACAACGTGAAAGTTTATGGATTAGCCTATATCAATGCAATATATGCAATGCAAACTAAATTTTCTTATGCTTTTATCAAAATTAATATATTTTAAGAAACTTTATTCTGAAAACAAATGAATTTTAATCTTTTTTTTACAAATTATTTTAAGTCTAATTTCAAAGTTTTCGAAAAATAAGGAGGAAATTAAAACCGACAAATTATTATAAAAACAAAGGAATACGTTACTGTAGACATTTATTTATATATTATGTTAGGTTAATTTGAATTACGCCATCCAATCACACAAGGAATATATTTCGCTACAGCAACTTTTAGAATCTCTCACGGGCTAATAACAACCATGATAGGTGTCAACCACAGATTACTAATCTGTGGTGTCAACTTGATGGTTGATGGACGGAGTTCACGAACAGGGCTAGATCCAACGATCTAGATCGTTGCTCGGATCTCTGCTGAAAAATTGGTAGTACGAAATCCAGAATTGAACTTGAATACGGCCATTCGAGTATAGCAGTCAAGGTAGTAGTCTTTTTTTTTGTTAACAGATGATTACATATTAATACTTTCATATCAGAATGATATAATTATGGTGTTATGTTAATTTCAGCCAATGCCTGATATGCACAATTATGTTGGTAATTTGATATTCTTTTTTGCTTATATTAAATTATAATTGTTCTGGTGGGATAAAATTATCCATTCTTAAACTTTTATTGTATTTTAGTAAAAGTATTTGTTGTTACTTGGTGAAATTTTATAATATATTTTTCAAAAATTTTTAATTAATATGCAAATTAATGGAGGAAAGAAATATTAATTAATATTAGCATTTTTAAGTATTTAATTGATAATTTTCAAAACTCATTCACAATTCATCATTTTTGTTAGAATTATATTTGACTGTGATTTTATTTAATAATTCGAATTTTTTTTCAAAATTTATGCAGATAGTATTGGTTTTCAAGTTCTGTTTAATGAGAATTCAGGTTTGCAAGTTTCATTCAAGTATGGAAAAAAAAAAATCCAAAATAGATGCATTAATTGCAATAAATAAATGCTAAACATACATAAAAAGATATTTTAAAATCATGTACATAGCAAAATAATACAATACAACTGGATTTGTAGTAGAAACATTGACATTATGAAATTGGAAAAATCAAAATGGTGGACCAAGAAACAGAAGTGGTGCAACCTCTAGCCACCATGGTTTTATCAGTACATAAAGTAAATAACTTTCATTCTAGGACTGTGCCTAAGACAATAGTCCATCTATATAAAAGCTCATCTACTTATTTATCAATAACAACGAAGAATAAAAATTGTTTAACATTTAGATGACAAATTATTTATTATAATAATTTGCTTGATTTTTAAATACTGTGTATTCATTTCTTTAGATAAATAAATCATTTAATTACAAACTATTGATCTTATGGCCTTAATTTTATTAATGGTTAAATTTCATTGTTGAGAATGGAACCCCTTTTTTTAAAATTATGTCTATAGGAAATTGATTCTTGGTTTGAGTTCTTACTTTGTGAGTGCACTACAGAAATAAATTAACTTGCAAATTTGAGAACTATCTATATTTTATTTATACATCGAACATAAGAAAAACATAACACTTTAAAAATGTCTGATGATTTTTAGTAAAGCATTTGTTGTTTTATTGCTGTTTGACAACCCTGTAATTGTAGCCTGTTACATTTATTTTTACAAAAGAGCACTAACATATTGCACAGATTCACATGACCTCCAGAATGAATTAAAATACATCATTTCAGTGGGAATTAGTCATGGATACAAGAGATCTTTCATGTGCAGCATCCTAGCCTCAGTAAAGAGAAGTCTAGCAGGCACATATACAAACTAGCATGATACAGCTACTCACATGACACAATCTGAAGGATACTTACCAGTGTCGTACAATTTGAAAAAACTTAATTTTATAAATAGAATAGCAAAGAAACGTAATAAGAAGATCGCGACTAGAAGACCACCTACTATATTTAATTTGGTAAGAAACAACAAAGTAAAGGATGCACAAAGGAGTGGTGTCTACAAAATACTAAAGGAAAATGCTAGGACAAAACAAAAATCTGCATATATAGGCATAACGAAGACAACACTAACACAAAGAATAGATGAGCATAGGCAGGATATATAAAAAGGTAATTTAACAACAGTTTTGTCGGTCAAGGCATATGCAAATGATTTGCTAATAAACTGGGACCAAGCAAAGGTTATTAGACGGCTGAATGCATCAAGCCAAGCTACAATATCGGAAACACTAGAAATCATCGCAAGACAGCAGTCAGAAAGAATTTTGAATGAAAAACCGGCTCAGCAGCTCTCCCCAGCATGGTTGTATGCCATCGAAAATCTGTACCCTGCTCCGCGCTAATTTTAGTTTTGAATTCAAAAGCCATGTTACTAATTTGTATCTACTTTTTTTTTAATAAAGCTAAAACTCTGTATTTGTTTTATTAATTTTATGTTTTATTTATTTTATAACCATAGCAACATTCTTTTTAGTTCAACTTTTATTTATCCATGATGATATTCTGTTCAATTTGTGTTTGTAATCTGATGAGGGCTAAATGCTGAAAACGTTTGTTTTAATAAATATATTCTACACTGCAAAAAGTGCTCGTTTTATAAATATTTAACTAGTAGTTTGTTATTTTAAGATCAAAATTTCAATTGCATATAGGAGGAGAAAAGATTGATATGTTTTAAATGTTAAAATAAATTCAAAAATATAATCAATATTTAATATTTATTATTATTTAAAAACATCTTTACTTTTATTGTTTGTTGATAACACTGTAGCTGTGCTTTGCTCATCCTTCAAGTTCCGTTATTTGAAAGTCAAAGTTTCAACAGCCATATATAGCAGAATAAAGGATTGATGATAAATGGTTTAACATTTTGGTAAACATTAAAATAAATATAAAAATATAATAAATTATTATTACTTACATAGTAATTAGATACTATTGAATTTTTTTGTGTGAATTAAAGTCAATTTTTGATACAAAAATATATCTAAAGCTTAGAAAGCAAATGAAATGGTTATTGGATTTTTCCGCAATTGTCCTCTGAGTATAGTTGTAATATGTTTATATTAAACACTCTTAGCTATCTATTTGTTAAATATTATTATAGAAGACAAAATAGGGAAGTGCTAGATGAAAAATAAAAGATTAGTTTAAGAAAAAGGTGTGGAAGTAATTCAATAAAATTCAGAAATCATCAAAAAATTAAATTTCTTTTAAATAAAATGAAAAGAAATGTGATTGCTTTAAAATATCTCAACTTTTTCTATTAAAACAAAAATTAATGATTTTATAAAAGGAAAATGAAGTAGAGAATTAAATTCTTTTTGCTAGATCATATTTGTCAAAATTCAAAACTTTTATAGTCATAGACAGCATGATAAAATGAAGATATCCTGAAAATTTCAAATGGATATCTAAAAAAAATTAATTAACTTTAGTTTATTAAAAGAAGTTAAAAAATAAATTTATTAATATTCATTCTGCTTGATTAGATAATGAAATATAATACATTCCAATGTGACAGGTGTTAATAACAATAATAATAATTATAAAAAATATCAACAAATCATAAATATATTTTTTTGAAAAAAAAATTCAAAAATTTCAATTTATTCCATTTTCTGTATATCAGTAGTAGATGCTAAGATTTTAAAATGTTTTACTGTTTTGTATGTAAAACATCCTATTAATTATATTACATTAATTCATTTTTCCACACTGAATAATAATAAAATCAAATATAGAACTTTGAAGATCATCTATGTCAGTCAGTTGAAAGAGTTAATTTAAATATCTGAGAATTCTAGCAAGCTTCAGAATGAATATATCATTGTGACAAAATCACATAACTTTGTAAAGGTAAGTTGTAGCTTATTTAAATTGATTGCATTTGATTCAGAATGACAAAATACATCTAAAATCGTTTAAAATATCCGATTATCTATAAAAGTTTTGCAGAAAATCATAAAAAAACTTGATTCTGAGCCCCAACTTTGGAGCCCCATAACTTGAGAATGGGGCTTCTATCCTACATGGGACCTTCATCAATGAACTCAGGTGTCTTTAATTAGGGTATAAGGTAAAGGGGAAGTTGAAATTTTGCTGGGATTTTTTCTCCTGTCATCCTCGAAAGGTTTCAGAAATATGGTATATAAAGAAGTCTTAGAACAAATTAAAATTTAGAAATTTCAGCAAGGAGGGAATTTAATTACAAAAGCAAACAGTTAAATAATAAAAAAGAGCAATCCTTTCATGACTTTATAAGAAAAAGCAGGCAGGTTTCCAGATTACCTGCTGCGAGTTTTTGCATCTATCAGTAGTGCGACGTACAGAGGTCAAATCATTGCACTGCGTAACTGTCCAATCTGTTGTCACATAATTCTTCCTGGATGTCTGATAAACAAAGCACCGCGAAAACTCGCTGCAGGTAATCTCGAATCTTCCCAAAAAAGAAAATAAATTTTACTAAGCTATTTTGTTTATAAATATCTAAAAATGTAAATAAATTAGTAAAAATCGTTTTGAAGGAATCATAAATCTCATAAAAAATCTCCTGATTCTGATTCCTAAACAATCAACGATTCTTCAGATTCTCGATTCTGATTAATCATCCCATCACTAAAAAATATATTTGATAAAAATCAATATGAGTAATTATAATAATTTCATGTGAATAAATGAAACAAATTTAGCAGTTAGCCTAAATCAAAGGATCACATTCTTTAAATGCATACTAAATTAATACAGTCAAACCCTGATAAGACACCCTCCCATTAAATCGCCACTCTTGCTGACCGCCAAGAAATTTGGCAGAACAGATCTTCCCTATATTAATGAAATAGGTAAACTCCGATAAGACGCTATCCACCCAGTAGAAATGTCTAAATAAATATTCCTTTTGACATTATATTTGTCCTTGTTAATCTGCCAGGGGCATGTAAGGTGAACTCACATCCTGAAGTTCATCAGTACTGTTTAAACTATAAACTCTCTGGATTCATTTATAATCACAGGGTGGGAGAGATGGAGTTAACAATTAATCATGTGCCTCTTTAACCCTGGTTCACACTTAAGTTGTAGAAAATTTAAGATCGTAAGAAGCAGATCATTTCCATAGTGACTAGCCAAGTGATGCGAAGTCTTGTTAATGTCTCACTGTGATGCAATGCTTGTGAAAGACTCCTCTGTTATTTGAAATGCACCAGCTATCTGTTGCTGTAAAGTATACAATTTTTTAGAAATGCTAAATTTGGATGTTAAATATAACTGTATTTTATCAAATTTCAGAAGTTTTTAAATTCGGAGTTTATTTTCATTTCTATACCACAAGTGTTTTCGATAAACTGCCAACTTCAATTATCTGCCAAAATCATCCCCAAATGGATGGCGACATTTTATCAGGATTTGACTGTATTTAGAAATAAAATAATACAATAAATTTAACTGACTAATTTGAAATATATCTTTATGCAATAAAAAGTGATTTTGAAGTTTCAATTATGAAGGTATGTTTTTGCTATTTTTCTTTTCTAATAAAAAAATCTGAGATAAGATCTTATTTTATAAACAAATATTCTGCTGCATAGTAATCACTGTCTTCAAACAGCTATAACTGCTTCTGAACCTCTCTCATGACAGAAAACAAAAGATATGGAAAAATCTCATTGGGACTGTATCCTGGACTATCAACATCATCTCCAGTTTCTATTTCTTCCTCAGTAATAAATTATTTTGTAGATTAGCTGTAAAAAAGTCTTCACAATGGGATCAAACAGCTTTCATACATTTCAATCTCATATTTAAAAAAATAAATTTCTTATACATTTCATATTCATTCTTCATTTCAAATCTAGCCTACTTTTCAAGAACAGAATGTTCATTAATTCTTGGGATCTCCTCCTTTAATGATTTTAATCTTTTGCACTCCACATCTAGACATTACAGAAAAGTGTTGACCGGCTTCCACTCCTATTTATATTATCTCTCTCAAAAAGTTTAGGAAACGATATTTCATTTTATAGAAAAAAAATATTTTGAATTTAAATTTTTATTCTTTTTTGTTTTTTCTGAAAGCAAATCAAAGCAAAAAATTCAATCCTGATTTACTCACTGCAGTTGCAGTGAGTAAATCACTGATTCAGGATTGAATTTTTTGCATTTATTGGTTGAAAATGTGTGCCTCTGATAATGATTTTTAAATTTTTTTTAAATTATGTTTTTAAAATAGAAAATTTGAATGGATTGTATTAGTAAAATTTGGATTATTTTTTATTGAATCTTATCAATTCTGCATTCTATTTTATTAATCTTATTTCTGTTTTGGGATATGACAAATTTATTTTTGAAATTTTAAATAAAACACAAAATAAATATTTTTTTATTAAAAAAATGGCAATATTTTAATAAAATTGTTACTTTCTAACTAATTTTATGATATAATTTAATCAATGAAAATTTGCATAATACTTTGTTTTTTATCAATAATTTTTTTAATATATGAAATATATTTTTTAAAATATTTAATTTCTTTATTTATACCTTATTTTATTCACAAGGTTTGCCACTATCAAAAAATAACAAATAGTTTAATGGACGGCTAAGATTTCATACAAAAAACAATCTTGTTTTCTCCAATCTCATATAATTTGACCCAACACAATTATTCTTGTTCCAATGTGGCCCAGAAACTCCAAAAGTTAGATACTCCTGATTTAGAACAAATAAATAGAGAGATTAACTCTTCATCAACTATTTTTAAAAAGAATTGATGGAAAATCATTACTAAAGCAACTGTAAAGTATGATATTTAGTAAAAATTAGTGCTTACTCTACTATATAGTTGACATTATTCCTACAAATATAAATTACAGAAATATTTATTTAAAAAAATCAATTCTTACAATGGTCATTCTCTGAATAAAAATTAATTCTTGTTATGAAGTAAAAAGTATTTTTCACATATTAAGAAAATCAGAAGAAAAGTGACCAATAAACAATTATTTCATTTATTTATATAGTAGAGTTTCATAATTCAACCACTGAGAGAAAAGACCAATTATGTATATACATACATAATTTATATAGTGTGGTTTCAGATATTTGTACCCAATATGTATTGGGTTACAAATATAAACAACCTAACGTTAGTCAGTTGAAAAATTCTTTAGAACTATCAAATATTTGGTATTATTTGAAACAAAATATGATAGAGAACTCAGATATATAAAAAAATTTTTTATCTGATGCCAAAAAACTTTGAAAAATTTCTAACAATTATATTCCCAAATTAGACCTAAATGATTTACAGAAATTTTTCCTTTTTAATTTCAATACTTCAAATCCAATATTAAAAAACAGTAAAAGAACAATATATGGCCTATAAAATCCAACTTTTTTTTGCTGATAAACTAAAAACCAAAAAAGTTATAAAAAAAATCAGAAATCCATTTTTTAAAAAAATAGGCATGGCATGAGATAAAATCAATTAAATTTAATTGACCAGTATAAAGAATTAAAACTTTGTCAAGATTTTTAATAGACAAATTTTTTAATAGGCTTTTTTTTTTGTAAAAAATCAGGTGCTGGTACTCATTTATTGTGTTCAGTATCTATCTATATAACATAAATAGATATATATAAATATCTTTATAGATATATAAATAGGTGCTGGTATGCCATACCTGCATCTATTGTCACCAAAAAAGTGCACAGTCTAAGTAATAATATGGCTGATGACATCATAGGAATAAAAATGCTATGAATTTATTCCAATGTTATGGTGTAATAAGGTCTAACAGAACAAGTCATAACATTTTTATGACTTGCTCTATCAAACCTAATTACATCAAAATATACCATCACTAAAAGTTTTAGAATTTATTTTAAAAAATAATTTTGATGCCAAATCTGCTGTGGCTTTAAGAATTTTATTGACATTGCCCATTTCTGTACTTATAGGAAAAAGAAATTTCTCAAAACTGAAAATAATCAAAAATTATCTGAGGAGTATAATGCCAAGTATATTTATATAGTCTAGCTTTTTTCTATTGAGAGCACAGTAATCAAAGAACTTGATCTGACAAATCTTTTAAGAGATTTCTCAATGAGAAAAGCTAGAAAAATGTATTAAATCTTTGTACAGTATTTGTTTACTTGTGTACTGTATATTTTTATAAATAATTGTTGTGTCTTTTTTTAGAATAAAATTTTAAAATTAATTTCTTGGTATTTTTGCATAAACTTATTTTTATTGGTTTGGTTTCTCATGAAATTTCCAGAACAATATAATTATAAATTTGCTAAAATTTTAAAATTATACACTGGATTATTTTCTGTAAAAAAACTCATTAAAATTTTTTTTACTAGGGCAGAATCAAAACAGTTTGCTTGATTGAGTGCTGATAATTAGAGTAAGAATTAAAATTGATTACTTTCCTAATAAGTCTGTATTTGGAATTCAATTTTAATATTGATTTAACCAGCATAAATGTCACTATGATGTCATTACTGCAACAATATGATATCATACATTCAATGGTATTTGTGACATAAGCCTTTGTTATGTCACAGTGACATCACATCATTATGACATATTGTATTATACTAGCTGAATATCATTACCAAATTTCAAGATAATCTATTAATTAGTTCAAAAATTATTAATGAGGAGATACACAGACAGACATCAGGATGGTCTTATAAGCCTCCTTTTCCTTTGGAAAGTTAAAAGTAAGAAATAAACAAAATTAATAGTTAATACCTGAAAAACCAGAATCACTAGCCTGATCTCCTGATGGTGAAGACAGATCATTGCCACCACCATGAGCAAACCAATAGGAATCTGAAATTTAAAATTGAAGAACCAATAAGATAACTAAAAAGTATTATTAGTGAAATTAGATTTTTCTTTTATTAATAAAATTCCACAGATCCAGGAAAATTAAAATATAACATAATTACACTATAAAATTATCAGAAATTTAATTAAATACGTGACAGTTGTAATACTTATAATGTTATATATTATTGTTTATAATATCAATATATATATAAACTTTATTAAACATCTTTCAATGAACTAATGTCTGTAGCAGCAGTTCTCAACCTTTTCATAAATGCATACCATCAAACACAAAATTCAAAACTTTCAGTACCACCAACAAAAATATGCCTTATTTACAAATAGGAAGTCAATATACATACCAATAGTCAGGTCTCATGTACCAGTGATACGCATACCACAGGTTGAGAATTGCTGATCTATAATTTAAATAAAAATCAATCTAATATTAAAATCAACAAAAAAAATTATGTAGGAACTATTATTCACATACATTTTCTATATTTAAATACAAAATATATTTTATATAATAGTCATATTTATCCAGAAGACAAAAAATACATTCATTAAATAGGAACTTGTAAGCCAAGACTTCAAAACAATTCAAAATTATAACTAGTTGAGATTATTACAAAATACTTTTAAAATAAATTTAAATAGATTTATAAAAAAATACAGCAGTTTGTACAAATATATATTTATTTATTTTATACAGATACTGTACATTCAAGGCTGGAGATGTGTAATGGAGTCTGATAAATGATGTGCACAAATTTTATTTCATTTTTCTGAGTACTACCCACCCTCCCAGGAGGATAACAGCATGATGTTTTTGTTGTTGATTCAACAGCAACAACAAAATGCATAATTTCATTTTACTTTAACCTATTTTTCAATTACTCCAATGCACTATCTCCCCTGAAAAATGAATGGCAGCATGAATTTGAATAAAATAATCAAATATTTAGTTTTCCTGATTCCTTTAGGAGAAAAAAAACAGTTAAATCAATTTAAAAAGTTATATTTATTTTGTCATAAAGAATTTATTAACTAAATAATATCTTTTAAAAAGTCTTTACACACACAGAAAAGTAAGAAAAGAAAAAAGTAGCCTGGATGAAAAATTTTCTAGATTGGAATAAGCTATTATGAAGAGAGCTAATGAAGAGGACAAAGAATTGTGATGATCATTAATATTGCTTAGCAATAGGCATAAAATGATGTCTCTATATCTTAAAAATCAAATATTGAGAATATAGTTTTATGAAGAATTCAAAACAATTCAAAGTTAAAACTAGTTGAGATTATTACAAAGTACCTTTAAAATAACAAAATTAAACAGATTTATAAAAAAAATACTGCAGTTTGTAACAAATATATATTTACAGGAATCCCTTGATTAGTGTGGTTAATAAGTCCTTGCAATACACCATGTAAGTCAAAAATGCATTAATCAAACTAAAAAACCAATGGGAATAATTATAATGAATCCTAGAAAATATCAAAATTATAAACAACTAATGGGAATAATTATAATGAATCCTGGAAAATATCAAAATTATAAATATGTATTTTTCTCTCTCTCTCAAAACGTATCTATATTGTAGTACATATACTTTAAATCATTGAGGAATATGTATAGATATTTAAAAATTTATGGTAAGAATTAAAATTTATTTTTCACAAAATTGCATTAATTTTGTAAAAAATAATTGCACATCAGTAGATATCAAGTACTGGAGAGGAACTGAAGGCAAGGCTAGCTATATAATATTGTAATGGCTATTAGGTGGTTGCCAATCACGCTAAACTTATTAATAAATAAAATTACAAACAATTTAAAATATAACAATTAGATGAGGAAAGTTGTAATATTAACAGAATTAAATAAATAAATTCATTGCAGTGTTCTAATTATATAGATTACAATCCCCGAGATTCAGTTGCCAATGCTCCAGTGTTTGAAAAAATAATAATAATAATATTGCACTTGTTAAAGTGCCCTAATCAAATTTGGAACCACATATATTAAGGATAGTCTCAAATTTTTTTTGTGCACTAATCAAAACCTCATTATTCAAACTTGCAGTAATCAAAGGATTCCTGTATTTATTTTTTAAATATAAGTGAATATGAAAGTATTGTAATGTACATCATAAACAATGAATAACCAGACATTATATGCTCATATAAATGAGTAGAAATCTTAACCTTGGAATATCACTGGAAACACTCCTTTGAACTTATACAGGGAATCGTTAGATGACAGTCACCTGCAGATTTTGATCTTTTAGAGAAACTATTTTTAATTTTTAAATTATTAATTAATGACAAACAAGGTTTAATCCTCAGATTTCTGCAACAGCCAAAAAATTTTAGCTATTGCAGAAATCTGAGGATTAAACCTTTCTAATGATAACCTATATATAGGAATTGGTACAGTGATTCAACTGCAAAAGGGATATCTATACATCCAGCCCTGTAGTAATAAATGTCAAAATAAAGAAATTAAAAAAAAAACCATAAAAAAGGAGTTAAAAAATTTAATCCTGATTTTTTTAATCCAGCTAATACAAATCATTAGTTTTTTAGTATTGATTACATAAAAATATCCACTTTTGATGTGGTTCCTAAATTTTTTCAATTGCCAAAATATTTTTTTAATTACATGTAAACAAGCATTATTTATATTGAACTGTTCAAAAAAATTTAGATGATTTTGATTTTTTATACCAACCTGTTGATTTTTTAGTCCAATATATCAAAGTAATTCTGAATTTTGAATGAGATTAATATTTTTGAAATTTTAAATAATCAAATTTTTCGTAAAATGAGCTATAAAATGCTAAAAACTAAACAAAAATATTGGTTAATTCTGTTAAAATAAACTAAAATAGATCTTAATAGTTAATTTTTTATTTCAATTTCAACAAAATTTAGCAGAAAATTGCAAACAACAAAATGTAAACAACCTGTAGCCATTTAAATGTATGTGGAACTTTTATTGCTTTACAGCAGCCATTCGCTTCCCAAGAAATTGCAGCAAAGCCTACTTTACCCTGCAGCATGTGATTTTGAGTGGGTTCTACAATAAACCATTTGCGGTCCAATTATAACAATGTAAAGTATATTTTAGCTATTTTTGTACTATTTTGATACTATTATTTTTTTAATATAATTAGAATTTTTGATATAAATTTAAAAAATTTATAAAAAATACTACTAAAATTGTACAAATGGTATAAAAACAAACCAAAAATGATGTAAGAATTATTTGAACCAATAAGTTATTTTTATAAATACCTTATTAAAAATTCACACCATCTTTCTTTTTCATACTGTTGGGTATCAAAAACAGAACAAAAAAGGAATAAATTAAAGGATATATAACACACATACACAAATGAATATATGCACAAAATCATCCTTAACATTGTGCATATTTTTTAATTCTTAGATATAATAAATAATGTCTGTAACTAGTAGTGTAATTCTAGTCAATCCAGTAATATAATAATTTGATTATAATGAGCCTCACACTACAAATAATCAAAACTATTATACTGTTCATGTTTAAGTTTATAGCAATCTACTGTGCTTTAAAGACATAGGAGGAGTATAATTAGAGATTTAGAGGTGTATTGATGAATTATTATTAAATAATTTTTGATGATCCAACAAAACAGCTAACCAAGTAATGATCTGGAACCAAATATTCCAGAATATCAAGGTTCAATTGTACCACAATTAGACAAGTAGTTATAGAAAGAACTAAAGTTGTTTATTTTCCAAACATGTCTTTTTTCTTTGAATGATTAAAGTTAAGAGATTAAAATATATGTCAAGAAAAGCATCTTTAATGGCATAATCTGTATGTTGAATGCCATAAAAATTTATTAAATAGTTTGGTTGTCCTGTTGTCAATATTGTACTAATATAGTTATGTAGTTATTATATATTAGCTAACATACCCAATGCTGCTTAGGTAATACAGTTAAACTCCAATAACACACACCATCCATTTGGGAACGATTTTGGTGGCTAATTGGGGTTGGCAGTTTATCAAAATCACATGTGGTATAGAAATGAAAATAAAGTCCAAATTTATTAAATTTAATAAAATACAGCATATTTATATTTAATATCCAAACTTAACATTTCTAAAAACTGTATACTTTACAATGGATGGTTGATGTGTTTCAAACAATAGAGGAGACTTTTGTGAGCATTGCAGCATGGTGAAACATTAACAAGACTTTGCATTATTGACCAGTTGCTATGGAAATGATCTGATTCTTACGATCTTAAATTTTCTACAACCTAAGTGTAAACCAGGCTTAGAGATACACGATTAACCATAATCCACCATCCACCACTCCATCTCTCCCATCCGCTGGTTACAAATGAATCCAGAGAGCTTTTAGTTTAAACAGTACTAATGAACTTCAGGATGTGAATCACCTTATATCCCTTGGCAGATTAACAAGGAAAAATACAATATCAAAAGGTATATTTGTTTAGATGTTTCTACTGGCGGATGGTGTCTTATCAAGGTTTGCCTATTCTATTAACATAGGGAAGATCCATTCTGTCAAATTTCTTGGTGGTCAGCAAGAGTGGCAGCTTAATGGGGGCATCTTATTGGGGTTTAACTGTATTTAAATGCAATTAATTTATACATTAATTTATAAAAATAATAATCCATATTAAATTCTAAAAACTGTAGAAACAAATATAAGTATGCATGCAATATATTACCTAAATTTTGCCAAATTTTATTTTATATTATTGCCAACAGATGGCACTAAGCAATAAAGATAAATCATATGTTATATCTGCATAGTTAACACACAGTACCATCTGTTGACAAAAAAATAAAAAAATTGATAAAAAGCAATCCTGTAGAATTAAATTATGCAGCACTGAGATGACCTTTAATGGCAGAATATCACAATCAAATTTTGTGAAAATCTACTAATTAGTTCAAAAGTTATAAGTGCAGAACAGAGACAGACAAAGATCGTGGTGATCATACAAGCTTCCTTTTCCTTAAAAAAGTAGACTTAAAAATTAATTTTTTTCAAAATTATAAGAAAAAAATTTTTTAGATTAATTTTTGATCATGTAATATTTTTGAAATTTATAATTGATTTATCCACAAAAATATATTTTTTACTTTAATTGTACTATTTTACTTATTATCAGAAGAGAATCTTCCATGTACACAATCATATTATTATTATTGGAAAGATTTCTTATTTCTAGGAATTTCAATTTCTGAACCAATTACATATTTTCTGTAAACTATCGATGAAAAATTTTATTTTCATATTTAAGCATACTAATGCATAATTACTATACAGTGGTACCTTGGCTAACGATGCAGACTTTGGTTAACGACTCCTGATTATATGAACTTCCGACAAAATAGAGATCTGTAAAACAGTTTGTCATCATATCACGTGATTTGTTAGCTCAGTTGTTAATAGTTATTTTTTTTTATCACAATCTATTCAAATCTGACAATATCATTATTAAAATTAATAAAATTATAACCATATAAAAATATATTTAAGTAAATGATAATTAACATATAGTAATGAAAACAAATTATTTAATTAATTAAAAATAGACCTGCAACAGTTCACCAGTTTTTAGTTTCTTAAAGATGATTTCTAGACGATTATTATTTTAAATTCCGCAAACAGTCTGATTTTATTGTTTGTGTTACATATTATTTGACATCTGCAAGTGGAGTGATGTCACAGTTTTGGATTCCATTAGAAGAAAAAAATGTCTGTCCAAGATCCTACAGTTCATATAGACAATAAATTGGTGTGTGTGTGTGTGTGTGTGTGTGTGTGTGTGTGTGTGTGTGTGTGTTTGTGTTTTTGTGTTTTTTGTGTGTGTGTGTGTGTGTGTGTGTGTGTGTGTGTGTGTGTGTGTGTGTGTGTGTGTGTGTGTGTGTGTGTGTGTGTGTGTGTGACTGTTCATTTGCCATCAAAAGGCAAAATCAAATCTTATCTATATAATAATCATTGAATCTATAAGCTGCTAATCAGTGTTTACAGGTTCATTTGTCAAAAAACTCCAAAGTGAGCCCAACTGTCCTACTGGTGAAGATTGATAATTAAAAACTGTTTAAAAGTTATATTTTTTTAGATTAATAATTATTTTTTTGAATTACAGCTACGGTGCCACCATCTATTGAATTAATGATTAAATAATTTTATAATTACGTACTAGGGTGGCGCCATCTAGTGATTAATGATTAAACTATAATTTTATAAATTTATTTTCCCGAAATAAAATTTTCGCACCGCACCGGAATCGAACCGGGATCTCTGGGTCAACGCCCCAGCGCCTTAACCAGTTAGACCACGGGAGAATTTATAAAATTTTTTAAATATAAAATATAACTGTGCAGTCAAAAATCTCAATTCTAAAAAGGAAAAAAAGCAAACTTTTTTCTATGATATTGAATAAAATAAAACATCTTAATGAAAAATTAAAAATTTTAAACATTTTATAAATATTGATAATTTTTATCATTTTAAAAATTTTATAGTATTACCATTATTATTTTTACAACAGAAACAAAACCTGAATATCAAATGTAAATAAAAAAATTACTTTCATTCACATAAGAAATTCTAGTCTTTCCTAAGAGTTATATTCTAGTTAATTATAAACTTGAGTGTACTATTTAGTATTCATACTAGATTGCTTATTTACTAAATAGGATATGCTAGTTCTATGTTATGTGAATGAATTACATTGCAAATTATAATTTAAATTGCTTATTATTAAGAATATATTAATTTTTTTGACACAGCTTTGTATATTTTAATCAAAGAACCAAAATATAAACTACTGGTAGTTGTAATATATTATAAATCTTCCTTTTAATAATGAATATGTATATATTTTTCAACTAATTTTATATTATCAATATTCAAATAGATTAAGATTAGAAAATAGGACTTCTCGGACACTATTTCCAAATAATGTCCAAATTTCAAGATTAAAGACCTATTTTAGTCAGAAGACAGTCTTTTACTTATCTATGTAAAATATCTTAATAGATAAATAAAATTTCAGAATACAATACTATAACATATTGATATTACATAGAAAATATTTCTTAGCACATGTCCCCTTTTCAATATTTTAGGATATAATTCAATATCCTAAATCCGAAAATCTAATAGTTTGAATATTCCCAGAAAATTTTATAATAATGCAATGAAAGGAAGCTAAAAAAATATCAAAATTTATGAATAAATTTTTTAAAAAGATGATAAACTTAAAAATCAGAACAAAATCTTGTCAGTAATCAATATATTAATATATGGACCATTTATTATGAAAGTGGTGTAAGTCATTTTTCTTTGTGTCGAGATATTTAAGGATTTGCATTTCAATCAATTCAAAAATACTGATAAAATCTAATATTTTCTCACGTTTCTATGAATTCAAATATATGTAAATTCATTATACAAATAATTTTTATGGGAATTAGTAAACAAAGTACTGTTTTATGAACCATAAATACACACACCATTTTTGTAATTATTAAATTGTTTGAATCATTAAATTTTAAATTATTTAAATTTCACTTGAATTAAGCTATGTTTTAGTCCGGTTTTATTTATAAATAAGAATAAGAGTGAAAATACTATTGCCTTTAATTTCAGTATTTATTTATCGTTAAATTATATTATGCTTATAAGTTTAATATTAGATTGTTTTTCACTTCAGATCTTTATATGGTAGTGTTTTGAAATATTCATGACATAAGAGATATGAAAGGCAATAACTGCTTCACATCTTTATATTTTTTGAATGGAATGAGTCTAGCATTTTTATAATATAAAAACATTAAATAATAGATGTGTTGAATGAGAAGTTCCACTGATGGATAAAAAATGAAAAATGCACATTGTGCTAATTGCAGATGATTTTATTTTGTAAGGGAAGGGTCTGGACCCAAACCCTTCCAGAAAAACTAAAAGTGTAGGACTCAGAACTGAATTTGGATCTCCAGGATAGTAAGTGACTGCTTTACCGTGTGACTTGTGTACTTTTCTTTAACCTTTAGCGCTCCACCGCCTAGCTATGTCTTTATGCATGATTCGCATCAAAGTTGATTGAAGACAAACCTTTATTTTTAAATGTCAATAAAGTGCGGGGGATAGGGACTGCACAAAAGAAATCGTATAAAAAAAATATCCTGAAACTTCGTAAGCAGCTATAAAATATATCATATGCAACACATTTAAAAAAAAAAATTTTTTTATGTGGTAAATAGGGACCACATAAAAAACTCCTACATAGAAAATATATAATTCAAAACCTCAAAAACCTCATGATATAGCTAGAAATTGGTTTTCCAAACAAGGTAAAATTGAATTTACACACTGGAACATTTTTCGGTCAAGAGGTATGTACGTTATTCACAGGACGGTTATCAACTACTGTTGCTAGATGGTACAACATGTACAAGTACAGTAATATCGAGTGGGCCATGTGTTGGATTCTTTTTAATTTGCATGCTATTTTGACAGTCTTCTGTTGTTTCTTTTTAAATTACATTTTTTAATTAATTTTTATTCACAATATGCATTTAATTGAATTTTTTTTTATATGTCACACAAAAAAATCGCACAAAAAAAAACCGCAGAAAAAAGGACCGCATTAAAACAGGTTTGAGTGTGTTCCTCATTAGAAACCATCTCGATCTCTATGGCTGATGTACATCTATTCGGATGATACTTATTATAAAAGCATCCAAAACAGAACATTGTTTTACAGTGCGCACATTTTATTAATGAACATTTGTTGTTCTTCCACTAATTAAATGCCCCTGTATTTAAATTGATGATTCTTTATGCATGATTCGCATCAAAGTTGATTGAAGACAAACCTTTATTTTTAAATGTCAATAAAATATGTTTCTCTAACTCAATAATGAAAATGCTGTTTATTTGTAGAAATGTAGGGTTTATAAAATGTGTGCATTGTAAAACAATATTCTGTTTTGGATGCTTTTATAATGAGTATCATCCAAATAGATACACATCAGCCATAGAGATCGAGATGGTTTCTAATGAGGAATAATAATAATATCTATATTTGTTAATTAAAATAAATATTTTGTGTAAAAAAGTTTATTTATTAATTACATTTCTTTATATGTGTATTTAATATTTGTGATAGAAATTTTAAAAGGCATAACAAAAAA